>KZ888271.1:7800-18600 GCA_003456935.1 Machilis hrabei
ATAAGGAGGAGCCGGAGGAGCCAAGATATGCCTATTTTGAGTCCTAGCACAGACTTCCAATCTTATTTTTCAATATGAAGAAGCCGGAGGAGCCATGAGAGGCCTATTTTTAGTCCTAGTATAGATATCCAATGTTATTTTCCCTTAAGGAGGAGATGGAGAAACCATGCGATTCCTATTTTAAGCNCTAACACAGATATCCACTGTTATTTTTCTATAAGGAGGCGCCGGAGGGGCCATGAGATGCCTATTTTAAGTCCTAGCACAGATTTCCNATGTTATTTTTCCATAAGGAGGAGCTGGAGGGCCAAGAGTAGCCGAATGTTTTACGTGTTAATGATTTATTATGAGACTGCATTATCTTTTTGTGAGCACCATTTAGCGAGTGGATGTGATTTTTATAATCTGATTTTGTTAATANAGATTCGATTAAATAAAGAAGGGAATCGATTTATTAGGTTTGACAAATGAGTTAAGCTAGAAGTGTTTAATTTCACAATGTAATGATACAATAAGACTTTTGTTAAATTTTCAGGCTACACTACGAATGAACCTTGCTAACATTCATCGTTTCTGTGTATATATAAAGTATGATGGACTTACTACCTAATTTTATGTTAGTGAGGCAATAAAGATGAAGCATTGGTTTGTTCCTACAGCTTTTTCACAAACTTAACTATAGGATTTTTTGCTATGCATTTGTTTGTTTATGAAATATATTATTGGCTTATAACCTACCTTTGTGGTACTGGGGTAATAAATATAAAAAATGTTTAGTTCATTTAGCTTTTTATTTTACAGAACTTAACTACATATCATCCACGTCATGGCTGTCGTTGTCTGTGTAATGCNTGATGGGATTATAACCTACATTAATACTAGTGAGGTAATGAAGATAAGGCATTGTTTTGCTTCTACGGCTTTTATTTTGCAAACTTAACTATACACCCTCCGTGGTATACTTTTGTTTGTTTGTGTGTGCGGATGTGTGTGTGTGTGTAATGCATGATGGGCTTGTAACTGACTTTGATGCTTGTGAGAAAACAAGGATGAAGCATTGTTTTTATTCTATAGCTTTTACATATTACAAACAAGACTACAAAGTTTCTTTTGGCACATTAATAATTAAACATAACCACGTACAAGAAACGTGACAACGTATTATTTTTTGTAACTAATGCTGAATACATGTAAGGGTGCGTGTGTGTGTGTGTCAGCTCCTAAATTTAGTATAGCCAATATTAAGTGAAGCTAAATACATAGAGTTTAAGATTTACCATACTACCCTATCAATTATAATGAAATTTTCCAGCCATAACAAGATACTGCGCATGCACATACTTGTCATNNTGGTATATAAAAGGTGCGCTAATATCAAAAAGCTCAGTCTTTGTTTGACAAATGACACGATTCATACGCTGCTACTACAGTTTAGTGCCAGATATGTGTTATTTACAGCAAACCATATTTAACACGTTAAATCCTTTTCCACTGTGGAAAGTTTGCCAGAAATGAGGTAAGGTGAATGTGTTAGATATAACAGTGCACGTAGTTCATTTCTTGACAAGTTACATAACGTTATAAACCTAATTTTCATATTAAAATATACACATGTTTTAATTAAGTGATGAGTTGATATTATATTGTACAGATGATTCTGGAATCAAACAACAAATATATAATACATCCAGACAATAACTTGATGTNGCAGATATAAAATACATTTATTAGTATTATACTGTAAAAATTTCAACTCATAGTAATATAAGTGTTTATATATACAGAGCAAACCACAATTATAATTGCGAATAATTTACGACTATTTTAACTAGCTGTGAAAATGCATGCAACTTTTTCTGTATAGCATATTATACACTCAAGTAAATAAAATGAACATATATAATTTTCTGTTTTCAGAAGATGTCTTCATTTCAACATTTTGAATGCAATAGCGGCAATACATCATACACTGAAAATAAAATTGTAAATCGACATATGAGGGAATTACGTGCCACAGATACTCAACCTACATATGAATGTCAGCCTTNCCATGCATCCTTTTTTAGAATTGATAGATTACTGAGGCACAATGATCCATTCGAAAAACCAAAGCATCCAGAGTCAAGACACACCTCAAGTAGGAGGATCGAGGAAACGCTCAAATCAAGAAGAGGCTCCAGATACTCTTATGTAAAAACCTTGCAAGATGCAAAGACAACCAGATTCCGCTGCACTTAATGGAAATGCACAAAAATTCAAGCTAGGTAGTTCATCCTATGATGATTTACTCCAGCACCTNTCATCATTAAGCAGTGAGGCACTGCATATTATCACCGAGCAACTCAACATTAAAAGGAGCTCAAATGATACGTCTTTGCTTCCGTGACCTTCAACAAGGCTTTAAAAGACGATGAAATAAAAACAAGTGCATATTTCTGCTCTAACGTCAAAACAACGCTTCTGCCTGATACCATGACAACCCAGCTAACTAGTGCAATTGAACACATAGCCCTCCATTGCGCTTAATTTCAAAGGGAAGGATAAAATTTGATATACGAAAAGACGAATAGCGTGGAACTAAAAGTAAAAATATACAACCCACTTTATGGATCATCATACAATCCAACGCCGATAAAGATTGCCAATACAAAGCGTGTTGAATATTAAAAATGAAGACAAACGCTGTTTTTATGGAGTATACTTGCAGCTCTTTATCCCATGCAACGGAATGCAAACCGAATAAGCAATTACAATGCTCATGAGCATACCGTGAATATGGGTGGAAAAACATATCTAGTGAAACTCCCTCAAATTAACAAATTTTAAAAGGCAGAACAATGTATCGGTGAATGTATTTGGCTGGTGGTAGGCTACCACAATTTATTTTTATATCAACTATCTCTTTTGGGAGAACCTTTGGTGAGGTCTATTGTTATCCTTATACTACCTTATTTCTTGGATGCTAATGACTATTTGAGATAATTAGGTTAAATTAATTATTTTTTTCTGAAATCTTTGTTATAAGAATTCTTTTATTTCAGATTTGAATTTTTTGGCTTCCTCCGATATGAGTGGCACTTTAAATGAGGTTCGTATAGTTATTTTGGACAAAGTTGAAATGACATTTTGAAAATGATAAAATTTTGGTTGAGTATGTTAATGTTCACAGATTGTTTTTTTTAGCTTAATTATTGATTACTTGTAGTGCTGGGATTCCACGGATATGTAACATGACTATCTTAGAATGTATATTGAAGTAAGAAAAAATGATGATGATTTTCAGTGTTACTTATGAAGAAAACGTTAAGGTTATGAACAATTTTGATATTTTGTTAAAGTGTTAGAACGTATTTCAATATAAATATAGAATTTTTTACCCAAAACAGATTTTGAAAACTACAATCTTTTAACGCAAAATATGAAATTTTGTTTAAAGGTGTGATCTGCAGTTGATTGTGCTAAAATATATTGTAGTATAAATCTAGAAATTGTTGTAAGTCAAACTTGAATTTTGAAAATTTGTATTTTCGAAAACTACAATCTTTGGTTACATATTATGTAATTTTTAGGAATGTCATTATAAGACTTAATTTGTTTGTATTGTAAAGTTGGAATGTATGTAGCAGTTAATATAAAAGTAGTTTTGTTCAGTTAATCATTATTTGGTGTTAATCATTATGTTGACATTTTGTGTTGTTACCTTCCTTTGGATTATTTTTAGCTTGCTAGTCACTTATTATGTGTCTGAAATTGTTATTTTATGGCACTATATGTTTACATATTGCTTAACTTAGCAATTTTTTCATTAATAGTTGTAACTGTTGTTAACATTTTATGACAGTAAAAGTTAAAGTTTGCACTGTTCTGCTCTTTTTCTGTACTATTTGTAATTGATGCTGTTATTTTATGACAGAAAAGTTAATAGTTTGCATTACTCAGATATTTTTCTGTAATAATTGTAATTGATGTTGTCATTTTATAATATTAAAAATTTATGTTTGCAGTACTCAGTTCTTTTTCTGCAATAAGTGTAACTGATGTTGTCATTTTATGATATTAAAAGTTATCAGTTTGCATTACTTAATTCTTTTTCTGCATTGATTGTAACTGCTGCTGTCAATTTATGATAGTAAAACTTCTCAGTNTGCACTACTCAGTTCTGTTTCCAGTATTTATTGTAACTGATGCTGTTATCTCAAGACAATGCAAATTAGAGTTGGCATTACTCTGCTCTTTTTAAGTAACTATTGCAATTGCTGATAACATTTTGTGACAATAATGAAGTTATTTATGCTAAACCGCCCCTGTATCAAGAGGTTGGAAACCTCTCGAGGGTTTGGGAACCTTTATTGAGTATTTTATGTAATATGAACACACTAAATAAATTATATTAGTGGTTTGGAGAAGGTATTTTCAGTNACTGAATGGAATTATTAGTCGCTTTTTTATGTGTATGTGTAGAGTGTTTCTTGTATGGTAAATCGGGTGTCGAGATTTAAAGGATGGCATGTATTTTTATAGTGGCTAATATACTTATAATGTTGGAAAGAGTAGAGACTTGTGTAGAATATTTATACGTGTCAATTAAATGTTCTGTGCATTCTTAGCTGGAATCCAAGAATTATATGATGCTGGATATCCTATCCACTCAATGAGTACCTCCATTTTCTGACCTTTCCCACGAGTTGTTTCATTGTTTTGAATTTTGTACAGCTTCCCTTGTTGCAGAATAACTTTCTGTAGTTCAATTTCGTAAAATATGACTTCTATGATTTCGTTGATAAGATCTTGAAATATATATATAGTAAGGGATTACGTTGTTTTCTTGATACAATACTGAGTATTTCTTTGCTCCATTTCGGTTTATATCCCTTGCGAAATATCATTTTGCTTTTGTTAATCTTGACATAGTCTCCAATGTTGTATTTATATTTTGCTTGCAGTAATTTTCTGTTGCATAAATTCCTCCATATGTGTATAGAATTCTTNCGAGTCACTTTGATTGGTGCCACTTTAATGGATGAATGATTTGTGTTGTATGCGTGCATCAGTTGTGGTAGCACATGAATATATTGGTGTGTATGTTTAGCAGTAAAATGTTTCCACATTTTCGATTTCAAAGTCCTGTTGAAACGTTCTACAATTGCTTCTTTCGTGACTTCATTTATTGTAATGAACAATTGTACATTGTGTAATTTTAAGTACTTTNGAAACGGTGTGTGCCTTTATCCGTTTGTAGTTTTGGTGATTTATGTGTTTTTTTTAAATGGAAGCAAATGCTCGGATTATTTCTGAACTCATTTTGTTTTTAATGGGCATTGCCCAGGCTCAACGACTAAGGCAGTCAATGGCTGTAAGAGGATATGACATTCCCTTGTTGTGTTTTTGAAGCGATTTTATATCGCAAAGGTCAGCTTGGTACTGAACCTGAAGCTTGGAACATATATTATGTTACGCTGAAATTTTCTTCCTTTTGCTTTATGTAACGTGTATGCGTCTTGTGATGTTAGCCATTGCTGTACCTTTTTGAATTATATTTTACGGTTCACCCTATTCCAAAATGCAGTTGCTTCCAAACCCTGCCGGGTGAGAAGCATTATATTAATTTTTTTCCAGTAATTTAATAATTTTCAGTTGAGAATTCTGTTCGAGTGAATGCTTGTCTACATTTTTCTAAGTTGAGGCTCTTTAGCTAATTGCGATGTTATCTCTTCAGCAGTTAATAGCCAAATGAACTTTAAAATGTTTGATCCTTCTACTTATTTTTGTTTTGTTTTGTAATCCCCATGTGCTAATGTATTAATCCCATCATTCATAATATATCGCTTATCGTCCAGACAGCTGAGAGCTATTTTATTCAGCTCAACTGTATGCACATGGTGATGATCGCTTTCAAAGCGTCGNATTTTTTCTAATACCATATTATGATACTTTATACATTTTTCGTACTTATGATGTCTTAAATTTTATTGATGAAGCTGGTTTTAACTTTTGTTGCCNTTTTAGATTAATTTCCTTGAGCCGTAATGATTTAATACAATTTCGGGCGAAGCCCCACAAATTCCTAAATTAATTCGCCAGCCGTATCGTCCTTAATTTTTCACAAAATTGTATTATTTTCTGTCGAGTGGAGCATGTGTGTTACTAGATGTTCTGAAGTTTAAAATAATTCGAAATGTTCCTTCATATCAGCATATATGTTAGGCGTCGTTATTTCGTAGCATAGTGAATCTGTATCTGTAAACAACTGTTTGGCTCTATCTCCGTAGGTAGCCCTAATGTATCCATAGTGGAAGTCATGCATTAGTTCCTTAATCAGATCTAATATGGTGCAGCTTACGAAGAAAGGTTTGTTAAATTTTACATTTACAACCTGCGTTTCAACGGCTACTAAATTCTTCCGGAATACTTTAAAGAATTGGAAAGATGGAGTTGCCACCACTTTCACCTGCCTTTTTACGTTGGTAATCAGCTCCACATTTGTTCGATTCCTGACGTTCTCCATTGTCTTTCCAAAGACGGCATTGCTCATTAATTCAAAAAATCCTTCTGAAATTGAGTTTTAGCCTCCTTAAGTTTGAGGGTGTTAAATTCTATATATGGTTTAAGCCAAGNTGTTTGGTAAGATTTAGTTCCTCTGAGAATNGTCTTCAGTTTCATACCTAGGGCCAGGCATTGTTTCAAATTTTTGTAATGAAGGACGTACTTNCATTTATGGTGTAGGTTGGGAATCAGTTTCTGATATCTAGGNACATTTTTAACTCCAAGCATTTCCATCATATCATACGAGATTGGAGACACCATGGAATTGTCTACCATCATTTTCTCAGGGGCTAATGGATACTCTTTGTGGTCATCGTGAAGCTGCTCCTGATAAACGAGATCTTCTTCTGAAAGATATGCTTCATTATTGGTGTCGCTAATGTCCATAACATAAAATTAATCTAACTCTTGTTGTGTCATCCACTGGAAGCCCTCAAATAGTAAGCATTCCAACATAGCCCACCCATACAAATTATTAGCGTCCAGGTAAATAATGTACTTCTCTGGTTTTCTAGTGTCGTATTTCGTTAAATCTTTGAAGTTGGCTTCGGAGTATCGGTGAGATATCGTTTATATACCTCCTGTTATACCATGCTTAAAAACAAATGCATTGTAGGGTCAGTAAGTTATTCCAGTTTTACCTTTGTAATTTTTAGGCATGCCTTCCAATCTAGTCCAGGTGCCGTGTANAAATNAAGTGCCTCAAAAGAATAATAATAATCATCGTATATTCGGCGAAAGTTCTCGAATACGTCTTGCAAGTTGAAGAATATCACTTGTCATACACAAATCATGATAATCACCCAGAGTCTGCATTTGAAACATATTCCACACCTTCATGGCATGTTGAGAGTCTGAGTCTCAATATACTGCATCAGTCAGTTCGTTGTAGAAGTGCTCTTGATGTGGGAGTTGCGTTTATTTAAACTTGTGTGGAACTGTTACGTAGTCATATGGAAAAATACCTTTTCTCAGAAAANNTTGAATCTGGTCGCTATTTGAGAATGCCCGTTGGAGATTCTGATATTTATCCTCCCATTCATCGGCAAGGTTTGGTACAAACTTATCCAACGATGTATTTAAGTATTGTAGAGAATCTAAAAATCTTAGGCTACTAATGGAGAACCAAATATAAATTTCCATGTTATTAGGCAACACTGAAAGTTTCTTGTCTTTAAATTTACGTAACTCAGACATGGTAAAATTGAGTCATACCCCCAGAAATTATGGAATACAACTGGTATGAAGTCTGNAATGCGGTAGTTAAGATTGCAGGTATTGTGAGCTGCTCCACGGTAATGTCCTGTAACGTGACAGTGGTATCTCACTTTGTCCTNACCCAGTAACTCTTTANATATATAATAAATTNTTGCTGGTTGAAAATAGTTGGTTTTCGCTTTTTATATTCATTGGCGTTACGTCTTTTTAGCTTTCTTCGTTTAATAAACTGTATATAAAACTTGCAATTACATAAGGTCCACGGTAGATAACCGGTACTTTGATTAGTAGTCCATCATCACCTACGACAACGTATTAATATGCTGATGATTTATGCTCTGTTAATTTCGTTGTATATAACTATTTGTCAACTGTGGCATGATTGGTGTGGCTCCTGGAAAAATTCAAAGTCAGCGTATATAACAAATGGAATCCTTAGCTACAGATGGTGGTCCTTAAAATGCAGCGTTGAATCTTCTTTTCATGGCATTGAAGATTTTTGGATTTTATTTTGACTGCATAATGTCCAATGTTCATCCAGAAGTTATTACGACTAAAGCGATAAAAGCATTGCTGGCAGTAGTATATTTCTCCTTCATGCTTCGTAAGACNTGATAAAAGACGACTAAGATTTTTATGAGGACGTAATACTTCTTCTCATTGTCACTAATAAGCAGTAAATTTATGTGCGTTGCCTTTTCATCTTTCTCAGAGATATGAAGTAGAAACATATTTTGTCGTAGTCAAATACATATACCGATTTATTGTTCTCTTTTACAAATTTATTGATTTCAGAGAGATTCACTAGATATATTATTCATTCCATATTCACGGTATGCTCATGAGCGTTGTAATTGCTTACTTGGTTTGCATTCCGTTCCATGGGATAAAAAGCTGCAAGTATACTCCATTAAAAGAAGCATTGGTCTTCATTTTTAATATTCACCGCACTTTTAGTATTGGCAATCTTTATCGGCGTTTGTGTGTATGTTGATCCATAAAGTGGTTTGTATATTACAATTTNTAATTCCACGATATTCGTCTTTTTGTATATCCAATTTGATCCTTCCCTTTGAAACTCAGCGAAATGGCGGGTTATCTGTTCAATTGCACTTGTTAGCTGGGTTATAATGGTATCAGGTACAAGCGGTGTTTTGAGTTTAGATATGAAATATGCACTTGTTTTATTCTTATGCTATTTTAAAGCATTCTCGAAGGTCACAGAAGCACAGATGTACCATTTGTGCCCCTTTCTAATGTTCAGTTGCTCGGTGATAATATCAAGTGCCTCGCTGCATAATGATGATAGGTCCTGGAGTAAATCATCATATGATGAACTATCAAGCTTGCAAATTTATGTGTTTTCGTTAAGTGCAGCGGAATCTGGTTGTCTTTGCATCTTGTGTGTTTTTTTCCATAAGAGTATCTGGAGCCTCTTCTTGATTTGANCATTTCCTTGATCCTCCTACTTGAGGTGTGTCTTGATTATGGATGCTTTAGGTCTTCGAATGGATATTTAGGTGCATCAGTAATCATCCTTTCTAAAAAAGGATGCATGGCAGGTCTGATTTCGTATGTAGGTCATGTATCTCTGGCAAGTAATTCCCTCACATGTCGGTTTCATTTTTTCTTTTCAGTGTATGATGTATTGCAGCTATTGCATTCAAAATGTTGAACTGAAGACATCTTCTGAAAACAGAAAAATATATATGTTCATTCTATTTACTTGAGTGTATAATAAGTCATAAGCAAAAAGTTGCACGCAGCTAGTTAACATAGTCGTAAATCATTTGCAATTATAAATATAGAATAGCTAATTGTGATTTGCTCTGTATATGTAAACACTTATAATACTATGACTTAAAGTTTGTACAGTATAACACTAATTAAAGTATTTGTATCTGCCACATGAAGTTATGTCTGGATGTATGATATATTTGTTGTATGATTCCAGAATCATCTGTATAATATATTATCAACTCATCACTTAAATAAAACATATATGTATTTTAATATGAATGTATGGGTTATGAGGTTATGTAACTTGTCAAGAAATTAACTACGTGTACTCTTTCTCTGCGCAAATAACCAGTAATGTGTTGACGCGCCCCTAAACCCACCACGTGTACTCTTAATTCTAATACATCCACCTTAACTCGTTTCTGGCAAAATTTCCACTTAACTTTTCAAATAACACATAACTGGCACTAAACTATAGTAGCAGCGTATGTATCGTGTCGTTTGTCAAACAAAGACTGAGGATTTTTACATCTGAGCACCTTTTATATACCTTCTCGACAAGTATGCGCCTGCGCAGTATCTTGTTATGTATGGGAAATTCCATTATAATTTATATGGAAGTATGGTATATCTTAAACTATATGTATTTAGCTTCATTTATTATTTGCTATACTAATTTTAGGAACTCACACACACACACAAATATACGCACACTTACTTGTATTCAGCATTAGCTACACAAAATAATACGTTGTCACATGGCTTGCACGTGGTTATTTTTAATTATAGTTGTACCAAAAGATACTTTGTACACTTGTTTGTAAAATATAAAAGCTATAGAAACAATACAATGCTTGCTCCTTATTAAGTCACTAGCATCAAAGTCGGGTATTAGCCCATCATGCATTNTAGCATCAAAGTCGGGTATTAGCCCATCATGCATTTCACAAACAAACAAACTCACAGCACGAAAGATGTATAGTTAAGTTTGTTAAATAAAAAAGTAGGAACAAACCAATGCTTTATCTGTATTGCCTCACTAACATAAACGTAGGTAGTAAGTCCATCATACTTTATATATATATACACAGAAAAGATGAATGTTATCAAAGTCCATTCGTAAGTGTATCCTGAAACTGTAACAAAAGTCCCAAGGTATCATTACATTGAAAAATTAACCACTACTAGCTTAACTCATTAAACAAATTGGTCGTAATTTTAGTACCACTTCCTTTCCACCTCTCTCAAGAGATGACGGATCCCTCGCTTCTTCCTCTAAGGAAAAAGCGGATGTATTTG
>QVQU01253260.1:0-13317 GCA_003456935.1 Machilis hrabei
TCTCCATCGCCTGTATCTTTCTTCTTTCTTGGCCACTCCTTTGCGAGAACGTCTTCCAGACCGTGACATTTTGTTAGCGACCAAGCCGACCGACTCGTATTAATTATAATAAATTGTGTATCCTTCTGAATGAGTATGAAAGAAACATTAACTTTGGCACTCACCCGCCAACATAAATCAAAAGCCATTCGGTTTCAACGAGATTCTCAGAAGGCCAGCCGCAACTTAAAGGAGTGGCGCGTACTATATAAACGAGAACACACAATATTGCGGGGCCTTTTACTTCGACTCCAACTCTTGTGATGGATGGCTGTCGCAGTGTTGTCTCCCTTTATATGGGCGTTTATGTGTTAAAGTAAATAGCCACATACTATCTACCCCTCGATACTACTGTAAGGTAATATACTATGTATTTTATTGGTGTGCATGTTTATCTTTAGATATGAAGTAGTGTGTATCTGACATGTAGTTTTCTTGTGATTAACACAGGGACTGAACTCTTCAACCCTTAGATACAGTTTCATATGGTTATAAAATCTTAACTGAACCAAATTCTATATGTGTCTNGGCTAAGGTGTACGAAAGACGTATTGTTCTCCTGCCAACCAGAATAAATGTGATATTCAGTTTAAATACCTCCAACTTATTTGCGTAATGAATATAGCTTTAGATCCCGCTTCACACAACTTTCTAGCCAGCAAGTATTTTAACTCTCCTCCTAAGCTCACCCCCCATAAACCCCGTTACCAAATGGTGGTGGCACCGGGCAGTTAGATTCATTACGCAATTGCTGTGAATACAACGTAATTTTTCCTCTGTTCATTTCAGTTTTATCGTTAAGTTTTTTAACCTACCTTTTAGTTAAATAGTTTTATCAGAAAACGTTTGTGATTTTTTGTGTGATATTTAGCCGTAAAGGTTTCACTCAGTAATATTTCAGAATGGAGATTGGTGCTTTGAAAGAGAAACCTAATAAGGGCAGACAGGTAGAGATAGGAACTAGCCTAGACATTAGTTAGATGGCAAACACGAAGTATATTATTTCATTATACCTGGACAAGATAATTTTAAGCAATTTATAAAACTTTTAAATACTCTAGGTATACATTGCTGACGAAATCGTAAATACACTTTTAAAATAACTGATCGAATTTTTTTTATTTCCTGTAATTAAAATAACGTGTTCGTTATTGTCTTACATAAATAGTAATCAATGGATAATAACATATTTTTACGTTCAAATTTACCGTGAGCAAGAAATATTACAGTATATGAACATTACTAATATTACCTTTAATTATTAAAAGTATCTTAACATTCAACCTCTAAAATAGTGACCCTGTATAGTAAAATATAAACCCCGCTTACCGTCCAGTCGTTGAAAAGGCAATACATAAAATTATTTACTGTAAAAAGACACGAATTTGAGAAACAGAAGTGTTTTCTACAATTAGATATACCTTTCCACTTCTCTCTGTTCTTTTACCTACTAAAATCATCCATTACTTAAAGAGTAAGACAGTCTGAGTAGCTTTGAAAACTAAAACACAGCTCAAGGGAGTCACATAATTTGCATAATAGATTATTCACACCATATTTACTTAAAAAATATCGCTTAAAAGATAGTGTCATATAACAGTTTTGACAAATAGTAGCTATTTTAAAAATATCAATAACAAATGGCTGACATCGTCCAAACTCAACATTTCCGAACAATATATATTAAGGGNAATGAACTAATATTTCCATAAAAATCGGTCAAATGATGTAGCCCGTATGATAAATTTGGTGAAATGCTACTTTTTGAAAGAAAGATAATAAACGAAGGAAAAATGACCACCATAGTCATAACTTAAGTTCTGAACTCTTATTACAAAAGTTGACCTTAGTTCCAACTTTTAATAAATAGATTGAACGGAAGCGGTATTGTTACATGGTAGCTTAGTAGAACAAATGTGGCTAGGATTATGTTTTCAACGTCGCACGCAATCAATGTGATTTAATAACTCCACCTATCGTTATTTGAACGTTCTCAAACGCATTCTTTTCAAGATTTGTTCTTTATATGGTCTGTATTTTCTGACTACGTAAGAAGATACTATAAAATACAAACACGTCCAAATGAGTAGTTAACACAAGCACCTGAAGCCCAACCGATGTTGTAGTTCCTTGTGAAACAATAAGTCCTCTTAAATTTACCATACTCTCATTCTGTGAAGGCTGTAGACACGTGAGAATTAACACAGATATGCTTGGCAGTAAGTCTGTATGCACAATGTCCCTTTGAAGTTTCCAATGCGGAGGAAGGAGCGGTTTCCAAAACAGTTGGACTTAACAGTGTCCAGTGTCACAGTTTCTAACATGAAAAAAGGGTGGCACTGACACAGTGTCCCTTTTTACGGTTTTCGGAGTGTGTGGAACAACGTCCATTAGCACATAAACCCCCANACTCAGCAATGTTTACCATTCAATCCTAATCTTTTTGCACTTTAAATTTGATTCTGACCCAGGCATTTCAGACAAGGTATTTCTCTAATTGACCTGTACTTTAACTCGTTAGTTTTAGTATATTATGGGGCTACAATTACACCGGCCTACAGCCAAACTGTTTCTGACATGAAAGTAACTAATCTGTCTTAATGTTAAGATACTAAACAAGAATGTGACACTTAAAATTATTACATGCATTCTTAGGAGTCATACAATTTAACATTGTAATGGTCATCTTTATGTTCAGTGCCTTCAACGAATCAATCAAAGAGAATGTCAAAAACTACTGGCCAGTGCTGTATATGACAAATGACATCTAGAAAAGTAGAAGTTGTAAAACTAGTATATCTCATGAATAGAGAGAAAAAAAAAGCAAAATAAAATAATTTAGTTGTTTATAGTTTAATTTTAAGTTTCTGATACAAACAATTTTAGATTTTTCTCATTGAAAGCAATGTTATGAATAGGGTAAGATAAAGTTATTACTTGACCCAGACGTAAGGATTGAGTCAATAACAAATTTTCTAAGTATTACTCCTCTCCACCCAGAGGAATTTCTTAATTTAAAGTTCATTTTTCAAATACATTAATTATCTGCTGCTGTTTTTGCATATTTAGCAAACGTTCGAGTACCTCTCTTAATAAAGACAAACTTACAAGCTAATAAGCCTATAGGACATTCCATCACAAAGTGTAGATAAGAAATTTAAAAACTACTATTTAACCA
This sequence comes from Machilis hrabei, assembly GCA_003456935.1. NCBI lineage: Eukaryota > Metazoa > Arthropoda > Insecta > Archaeognatha > Machilidae > Machilis > Machilis hrabei. Next base: position 3,218 of record QVQU01253260.1, read on the forward strand.
AGAAAACTTATATTCTAATTTCCAGGTCAAAAACTTAGAGCTAAATGTTTGGAAATGGTTGAACAAAAACCTTACATACTATAAAAATTAAACCTACATTACAAAAATCACAATGTTAGGACAAACAACTTATATATAAATGATTGAACAAAAACTTACGTACTATAAAAATTAAACCTACATTATAAAAATCACAATAGCATTTTCGTGTATGAATGTTTCCGTTGCAAACTTTTGTAAATTGAAGTCTTAATTCTTTTAACTCAACCAGTCTGCGACAAAATAAGTTACTTTTTAGTATACTGAACCAGAAAAAAAGGAAAACGTCTGGTCTGTTCAACAGATGGTTTAACACTTACTTTATTCCTACCACCCTCCTTATATTTCAGTAAGACGGTAGCATGTGTTCGTCTATGACATGAAATTGAGCAGCACGATTATTTCCAAATAATCTATAATGGTGCCTAAGATCTTCCCTGCTTTAATAGGCGTGTCCAGGCCGTATCCATTTCTCATGGAGGTGGTAGTTCAAGACGTTTATTGCATATGAATTATTTTTAGTTTGATCAATCTGGGTTAATCGCTCAGAAAATGTTTAGAAGAAGCAGATGCATTGAATTCACACACATTTCCCAACAATGTTTCTGAAGGGAGTCAGCAATTTAGTTGAAAACCATTAAAACCATCGATCTTCTTTTGGACCATGCCCAAAAGACGAGTGTTCCAGTATGTTCTGTTTTCTTCTGTCCTAGAATTTCCTGACACATATCTGGAGTGGTCACCTGCACTACCATTCCAAACCACAATTAATCTTGTGTACAATGTTTCCTTCAGATAAAACTCATTCCATCAACTATTCAAATTTCGAAGACCATTAAAACAGGATTCAAACCTTCGTCTTCCCTTTTCACACTGATTCATCTATTGACCGTTCAATGGAGATCTCTGAGCACTGTACACACATTATGGATTTTGGTAGCACAGCCAATCTTTTTATGATACTGGAGTATTTCAAAAGCGACTTCTCATTCCCATAAAAATGTATCACTAATTGAAAATTTGCAACTTTTGACCTTTGCAAATTTTCTCTTCCAGATCCAGAAATATCGAGAACTAAAATAAGCTTTTACGAATGGATGCAGAGATTAAGTGGCTTCCCATTCGAATAATANAGCAAAATGTACCGTCAAAAGTTGGATTTTTAAACCACTGAAGAGTATCCCTCTAGGGCCCACGAACATCAAACGTTATTTTACTTGCATATACTGGAATCAGGACAACTTTGCAAACACTCACTGCTTACAGCTGAGTTTGTAACTGCAGGTATCTAGAGCATTCTTCAAGTCTTTGCAGTCTTCCTTTTCTAAAAAGCAATCCGACATGTACACTTGCAAAGCCCTGCATTTAGTTATCCTGGAACTGGCTGCAATCATATTAGCAACTTTAACTGCACGTTGATGAAGCTNGAAGAAAGGAGCTGAACTATGAAAACAGCCTCACCCTGTTTCAAGGTCTTCTGCTATCCACCATCACCATTAACAAGTCCATCACATCTGCTTGCTGCCATCGTCTACATTTTTCCATGACACTTTAAGCTGGTAGATACTCAATTGAGCTTGGTGTTTGTCGCGAAGAAGTTTTTAACGTAGTCCTGCCCACAGCCAAGCGTATCGTGGAGGAGATGGCATTAGCTCTGAACTTTGGAGTTCTCGTGTATTAATTGTTTTTACTTTANAAAAATGGACGACACTTCACTACTCGTTTTCCACATATTGGAAAGGCGAGCTATTATTTCGGCAGGTCCTAAGATTATACGCTGCNAAGTGTTGCAACTAGTACAGCTGATGCAATTAACTCCTGCAGTAGACCTAGTAACGGAGAACGGCTTTAGTCTTGTTTACACTTTGATGGTATCTGTTATTACTCGTAAAGCTTGTGTTTTCGCAAGCATCATTTTTTATTTTACCGAAAAACCTTTTCAAAATTCGTAATCTAAGCATTTTCTTGAAAGACAACAATAGATAGGACTGTAGTTACTTTTGCATCTCAACAAATGCCAGATTTATATCAATTTTTTGTAGTTATTTCTTAGAAACTTCTAAATACCAGGCGGCTTATATTCATCATGAATAAATAAAATTAGTCGCAGATTATTTACCAGTTTATTTGCGTACGATATATGTCGTTCTCATGTAACACCCTTTTTTGGTCCCTGGAAGTTCGTGTATTACAGTCCATGCTTGTCAAGTGGTTAGATTAGCTGCGTTGCACAAAAATGTAAATTCTTCATGGAAGTTTAATTATATTATGTCAAGAGCACACTCCACATTATTAGCTAGATAGCTGCCACAAATGGTTAGTTCCAATACTTCCTTTCATATCATGATTCTCAACATCAATAATTGACTGCTTATTTATCATCTGTACCAAAATGTAATGTCACAGTAAAATAACTTATCTCTCTCCGTTTGTCTCAGTAAAATAACTTATCTCTGTCCGTTTATGTTAACTGAAAGGACCTTCCCACATTACACTCGTGTTGACACTGGTCTTCAAAATATCTTGTTTTATCAAAGCCACACTAGGTACATTCCACTGCACACATAAATACAGTGCATTTAGTTTTGGAGGATGTACGTGAATTAGATATATAAAAGCCAAACAGTAAAATAATGCAGTCAGCTGCTTCAACTTAACTAGCGTAAACAGAACACAAACTAAGTTACGTAATTTAGTCCTTCCAAATCTTAACAAGCAGAGCTAGATATCTGATCCTGTTTCATGGCCAACAACAGTATACTTCTAGGATTTGAACTGAGCTTTGTAGTATGAAGTACAGTTTTGCAAACAGNTGATGCTAAAGTACATTGGCACTAGGCACAGATTAACACCAAACTCGTTTGATAAACCGGGCAACAATCAATTAACAAGATGGAGAAAATTATTTTGAAAATAAAAAAGACAAATGCAGAATACACATTTATATATCTTCGTAAATGCTATATTGGATAGTGGAGATCTTCGCTGGTCACCGCTCATTCACCGATGGATTTTCTACAGAAGTAACTGAGGAAGTATTTGCCCTGCCTCAAAGTCTGTTGTTGCTCACTGTTCTTACAGCTGTTCATTGCTTTATTTGGTATCATCTTGTCTCCTTGGCTATCTGGCTGTTCTCAAAAGCAGTATCGTATATTTTGGAGTTGAGGCACCGCAAAACATTGTATATGGTATATGCTCCAGTTTAAATTTGTCCTTGCATGTGANACACACTGAAGCTTCTGTCTAGAGCTCTGAGGTGCTAGATATATGGTACACTACGTATAACCAACGAATTTGAGATTATTGTGAAACACTTGTCAAAAGCAAATGTATCTTCAATATGTCTGAAGCTACGTTGTAGAAATACGGAGCTAACCTGCTGCTGCACAATACTAATTCCATTCAGATATATTTTGGAAGGCATAATCTAACCTCAAGCAGTAGCTAGTACACCCTCGTATCTCGAGAAGATTATGTGCAGCATGACCACAGCCAAGACCAGTAAGCACGATTCAGCAGTCATCCTTACCGGTAGTTCTTGTTTTTATCCGAGTTATTTGTTGCCTTCCATGTCTTTAGAATGAAAGGCACATTTCGTGCTTGATCTTGTACTTCTTCTACAGACAGGTCTCCAATCACGCCTAGTGTTATGTACGACTTAAATTATCAAACTCCGGGTCTACACTTCCATCACAATATCTTGAAACTTCTTGGATCACGCTCTGCTCTATTTCAGGTTAGGACTATGCCACTGAAGAATCTTGGATTCTGAATTGATCCCTAACGAAGAACCACCAAGGGCATACAAATCAACACGGAGATCATCACACAGCACATTTCTTGAGCGACAAACCATGCCTGTTCCAGAAAGAATATATCTTTGCCGATTGAACGAGGCAAGAGCATCTCCAGAGATCATATTTGTTTCAGTTACAGAACGGGAAAATGATTTTTCTGTCACTTAATTCTTCACCGTGGAGCAGCAACACAACTCGCAAAAACATAAGATCTAGACGGCATTAACGGTGGCCTCCAGGAGGGTAATTCCGGCTGAAAATCCAGCATGAACAATAATTTGGACAGCAGTCGTCTCAATTGGTAAATGTTGTCTTCAATTCCATGATGGTTGTAAAAAATTAAAGGTAAGACGCTGAGAAAATGCATCATGAAATACTACTCCCCTGGTCACTGCATCACTTTGGCGAAGAAGAATAGAACTTCCAAAATAATTCAGAGCCCTCCTACATCTTTCACTGACACACACGAGTGAGCCTGAAACTTATCCAAATTGAATGTGCTGGACTATTCTGTGTAGAGCGTACTCAAGGGNAAGCTGCGAAATAAGTTGGCAATCTTGTAATATATATTGGTGACAGCATGAAGCTACACTAAATGGGATACATTTTCGAAGTACCTGACAACAGNAGTAACTGCTTTTCACCTCCTCTTTTCAACACACTACTGCCGTTGCGATTTCAAGTTCTTGTTAACAAGAGTAATCCTTACNTATGGTTGAGATCAATCAACTTAAACTTCATCAGTGTCCGCAAATTACCCATAATGTGTCGACGAACCGTAAAACCACACACTCATCATTNCTGTTAGGCTTTCAAATTGTTACATACTTATTTTCTAAAAACCCAGCCTGTCAAGTGATCTGACTGTAACACTTTGGTCTCAGTCTACAGTATGGTACAAATGTTCTACGAGAATTAGTTTCATGATATTTTATCAAATACTACAAATAACTATGGCTTGTTAGTGTATGCCCTGTGCTATATACATATGCATCAAACGTGCAAAAAATAGAATTGCTGCCACTGCCATTTCTTCTTGGTTGTATCGTAATCTTCTGCCGCAAACGTCTACATTGGTACTGTAGCAAGTCGCAGTGCCCCGATGTACTACTGCATGGGCCAACACGGACAACTCGCATAGGTGGTTGGACGTTGTCTGTGCTGGCCAACTTCTCGGTTCCGACAGCGTCACCAATGGGCTGATGGCGAAGTTGGCCAGACTGGCAAACACCGATTTGTCGTCGTAGCACTGAGCGTGGTCCGAACGGCTTCCTGCGCGGTAGCCTCGGCGATCCCGCTCTTGCCTCTGCTCTCTGCCGTACACAGCAAGTGTTTAGTTTTCCTTTTCCTGCGGCGTAACGTTCCCCTCTCGCCTCTTTGATTTCATCACTACAAAATGTGCGATGAATGGACAGTGGATATTTTAAACAAATGGGGATTTTCATCCTACAACGATATATTTAAAGGTATGTAATGTTTCAGCCTGACATGTACTCCCATTAAAACTAACGTTTAACCAGCGTGCTCGCAAGTTAAGCAAAGTTATGGTCGGTGCTGTTTTCTTCTCGTCCTGTTCGTCGTAGCTTTTTACTAATATTGTTTATGTACGCTACGATGATTATTGGCCAGTTCGGAATCCGATGATGAAATGGGTTTGTGAAAATCCTTGGTGAAGTGAATGCAGCAATTACGTTCAATAATATTGTTCAGTAATTAATTGTCAAGCTGATGTTGGGTAGAGAGTGTTGTATGTGGTCTGTATCGCAATCATTGAGTGTTGTTGATTCACACTTTTGAGTTGTTGTTGTTTCTATTTTGCACTTTTAATTGTTTGCATGCAAACACTTGTATCAAAGGGTTATTTTCTTTGCACTGCATACTTGTGATTTGCATTATATAATTCAAATTGTTGTTGCTGCTTAATTGTTGTTGGTTATTGAAACATTGCGGTAGGTGGTGTAGGTAAGGTAACTGGTGGACTAATAACTGATCTGTACTCTTCATACTCTTTAGGATAGTCCACCGTTTGGAGGTTTTGGTCAGAGGTTTGAATCTCGACTTGCGTGGATTGGTTGGTTGTGGTTGGATCAGATGTTTGAATGGGTATGGAGGTTGAGAAGCCTAGCCCTCTTCGTTGAGCCTCATGGTCCCAGCTGTGTTGCGCTTGAAGCAAGATGTTGCGTACTGTTTCCGCCAGGTTGGAGACAAAGTGCTCATCTTTTGAAGATCTTTTGAAGCGATGTCGACTGAATGTTGGATGTGGCGATGTACAGTTGCACAGATGTCCACATCCCTGCCCTGGAAGACCTCATCTAAGAAGGATAAGGGTTGTCTGTTGGCATACTTTCCAAAGTACTGGAGCGTAGTCATAACCGTGCATCTACTGGATGACTTCTTGGATCTCATTCTTAACGATGCGTCTCTGGTGACTGCTGGATGGCTTCTTACTTCTTGATCTTCCCTCTTCTTGATCCACCACCACATCATATTTTCATGTACTGTCCAATTTGATCCTTGCCCTAACCATAAAAGATACTAACGGAGCCAATTTTAGATCGCTTTATCGGTCATCTTGGTGAGCCGCCACAAANTGCAGGGATGTCTCTCTCAGTNAATACTTAGGGCATGCGGAAAATATAGACAGCTACACATGCACAGAAGTATGGCCGCTGCAGTCAACTCGAGCTGGAGTCGTAGGCAACGCAGCTTGTTGCACGATAGTGGACCGCTGCATCCCACTGAAATGTTAGGTCATAATTTACCATTGGAGTTGGCCGACGCAGCCAACTTCCAGTATGCTACAGCAATTTCTTTTTTTGCGTGAAGAATAAAAAGTAATTACTATTACAAATACATCACTTGCAACATAACTGAGTATTGTCCTTCTTGAAAAAATGCTCAGAAAGGCTATACTTACGGTATCTCTTCCCATGCATGGTTGGAACAATGCACATCCATCCGAAGATATGTTACTTCAATCCACACTGCACTTCAGATACGTCGGTGAGATCGAGTTCTGCCTCCCAACAATGTTGTTTCCGTAGCTTCAATCACCTGCGTTTGTAGTGGAATCGGAGAGAGTAATGTTGCCACACTGCCTTGTCCACTTCTTCAAAAGTTCATTAAGAGTAATGAGGGTGCCTTTGCTGCTGTTTTACGTTTTAATTTCTTCTGTCAGAGATGTGTGTTGTTCTTTGCTGTAGTTTCACCTTTTACTTGAGACCAGATAATCCTTTTTCCTTATAATTAAAAATCATTTTATATGTAAAGTCTTTCTTTTGAACTCTACTCGGTGCTTAGAACGAGAAGGCATCGCTGCTGACGGCAGAGTCCAAGTTGTTCGTCACTTCAAGCCAAACGCCTACGTATTTGACTTCGTTATAGTCGTAAAATTTGCACATTTATTCGCAGTATGTACGTGAGTAAATGATGCACACAACTAATTGATTATAAACCACGCATCTGCCACCTACACCAACTTTTGTTGTGTCCTTAATCTACATCATACCCTGCAATCAACCCAAAAGGTACGATATGGCTGAAGAATGTACATAAGAAACAGCAAGAACACAGGTCACATCCTTCGGTTGAGTCTACCCCACACACTCTGGAGTCATGGTAGATTGACTAATTATCGAACTGTTCCAGCACAGACCACCACAAAGGTTAAACGCGACAGGCGTTGTACATGTTTTGTATTTCTCCGAAGTCTTATTGTTAAACAGCTCTGGTTAAGAAAAATATACTACGGACAGAATTACATTTTGATATGTTGATTACAATGGTCACTAGACATATTATCTTAATATCTAAAAAAAAAGTCTCATTGGTTCTAGTATCATGTATGCTTGGAGGTACTGTAACATTGTGCAAAAAAGTTGCAATTTGATATAAGCTTCGTATTTTACAATCATTTTCGTATCTACTGCTGTTTTTAGTCTAACAATAGCAATTATTTTTCAATTAATATTCACATTGAGAAAAATATTGTTACCATACAATAAAATATACTAAAGAAGCAAAAAGCTCAGCAACAAACAATAAAAAAAACAAGCTATGCGTTAAATCGAGTATTATTAGTATTAGATCACACACTATTACAAGGGATAAGCAACTAGGGCCCAGCATCGGCTCATGACAGCTGTCCAAAACAAGTTGGCATAAAGTATAATGAAGCATTTTCATGTTGACGTAAGGCTGAAGTGTGCACGTAATCTGCCACAACTTAAAGAATGAAAAACGTACTGCTTGAGTAAATACTTTGGCAATCACGCCAACTTCACTGGAACACTTGTCATGAGCCGCTGCTGTATAGGGCCTGAGTTAAAAACTATTTAGATACTACACAATTCTTTTACATGAAACTTGGGGGTTTCAAGAAAAAAATTAAGTACAAAAATAGACTTAAGTCCGAGATAATCAAAATATTTCCGAGTCCATTTTCGAACTTAAAATGTTTCTCGTATACCTTTAAATTAATTAAACACGATAGAACCCTGATTCAAGGAACGTGTCTCTAGCACAGGATATCAGTGAATTTTGAATCAGAGTTCTACAGTAATTACAAATTTGCAGAGCATAGTACTATCGTAAAAAAAAACATTAATGAAACAACATGAACAGTAGATTAAGGCATGTGTAATGCAAGTAGACCCCAATGTATACCAACGTGTTAAAATTAGGTTCAAGTACCACACCTTGACTGATTGAGCATTATCACAAGTACATGTCTGATTTTGGTACACTCGTGCCTAAGGTCCTCTACTAGTTCCAGAAAGTGGCCTGCTTAAACTACAAGTTCTCTTCCTTCAAACTTTGTTATTATTTATGGTTTTTTAAAACCATAAATATCACCCGGTGTAGTTCCATTGTAAGTTGCATTCTAAAGCTGAATTGAAACTTATGTATAACCTATAACCATAGTCATTTATATACTCTTTACGCTATAACTGTTTCAGACAGCATTCTTTATAGCTCAAATTTGAGTTTTAGCGATAATTGGTATTAAAACCATAAATAATAACAAGTTTGAAGGAAGAGAACTTGTAGTTTAAGTGGAGAATTTCGAATAATTTAATAAAAGAGGGATAGCATGTTGGGGAACGGGAATATTGTGCTAATGCAAACTGTGCCACGGTCGTGTTGGAAACTGTTAGAAAGGACACTGTGCTCCGGATTCCTTTGGGACAATGTGGCAATGGAAACTGAGCTACGGGTGTGTTGAACGCTTCCATTGTTGGAGGCTATGAGAAATTTTTGGTCAAATGTTGAAGCGTTTGCTTTTAATGTGAATACAGAGCTGTTTTCGTTAAACTTTAGTCTTCAAAATCTTACGTTCAAATATTGCATAATCGGAAGGAAATAGCAAATAACATGCACCGTATTTGTACTATATTAAAAAATTCTTAACTATGTATATTTGTATTTAGATATGTATAAATGTAGGTTTACATATTTCGAGATCGAGTTAATGAAAACGTTTTGTCATAAAAGGATCATTTTTGCACCAAACGTTTTCACATAGTGAGCAGATAAAGCACATCTTCTTGATTTTAGATTCTTTGTCACGGGTTCGAATCCAGAGTATTTTATTCGATATCTAGGCAAGAACGGTATCTCGGGTTGTAAAAGTTGTAGACTTTTGATTTGTGTATCAAAAGTATTAAAATGTTTAGTATAATTGAGTGTAACAATTTAAATCTCAAAATCACGGGTTCAAATCCAGAGCAGTTTATTCGATTTGGAAGCAAATCACACAAAATATAAAAAGATCTCAAAAGTACGTCGTATTTTTTGTTATCAAAATATTGCCAATGTCGAATAAACACTAGCTGACAAAAATCAGTATAACAGTCGCTACCAGAAAGTAACGAGTGACATATTTCCTAATTTCTTGGAAAACATCTCGGAATATTCAGGTTTTTTTTTACCTTCTCTCTTGGGTCTACGTTTCCCCACATCCTCTCCAACCATCTGTTCTTCAATACGCATAGCCCTCAGGAACTTGAGAGTCACTGCCAAAGATTCACAACTCTCCCACCGTTCGATATACTGTCGCCCAAAATAGTTGCACAAAAATATATTGACGAAAAATGAACATTATTTACGTCACAACGAAATTACAAGAAACACAAACGAGATGAGGAATTTTTAACTTTATTACTTTCCTTAGACGTTCATTTAATGTTTACGCAATTTCACCCCTTTTAAGCCAGATATGTGTTTATAAATTGAAAGAATATTAGGAAATGCGACCGAATTAAT
>KZ888305.1:3067-13795 GCA_003456935.1 Machilis hrabei
ATGGCTTTTGTACTACAAATTGTTACTTATGCTTTAGGGTTAACTCGTATGTATCAATCATGTATCTAAAAAAAACAAGTGATTATATTACGGTATTTGTATTTTTCGTCTCACTGAGCCCCACCCTTCCCTAACAAATATATGCATGTACCATTTGCTGTGTGTGTGTCTCATAATTTAAAACAACAACAAACATCAAATAAACACACATTGTGAAACAGCAAACGGTACATCCATATATTTGTTATACAACTTATTTATTAAGCTTTATTTATGAGAAGGATCTAATGGTAAACAGCACCGTCTACAAAAACATACATCGTCTAAAAAAAACCACACGACGCTCAGGCTCAAACCACCGTTCGCCAACTTGATCGGCCCAGTGTCAACCACCTTAACCACTAGGTCAACCGACACGTTGAGTACGTTCCCTCGTTGTGTAGCTACTTTACCGTTGCAACCTTTAGGGTCAAATTACCCGACAATGGGTAGCCATGCAGCCAAACGACCTTCAGCACTGGAATGAGCATGTCGACCCCTACATATTTTGTACCTACCCATCCCTTTTTGTGGTGACCACGAAAAATAGTTCCATTATAAGTAGTATAGAAATTAACCATTGTCAAGAACGTTGAGATTAGAATTATGTACTCCTCTGATTACTCGTCTTTTGTTTTTGTTTGATAATCCAGGGAAACAGATTATTCTGAAGCAAACGTGCTAGAAGTCAAACAAATTGCACCGCCGGCAGCACCAACTTCACCGGCTTGAGGTTGCCGTGGTTAGCCAAAAGTCCACGTTCACCTGAGAATAAAGAACAGAAATTAGTGTAAAGAGGATTTAGAGCGCTCCGCATAACCAGGCTCTCTGCCGCTAAAAGAAGACTCTCTTTGTCCTCATCTGTCTTCTGGCAGTGCTTTTCGTTCCAGTCATTCTCCGGGGAGTCGCATCTGTACTTTTCCCGTTGCTCTTTAGGGGCTCTTTTCTGTTGCATAGAGTGAATCTGAGGGGGAAAATTTAAAGGCTCATAAAGCGAACCTCTTTTTTATCTACCTTTGTCTCCTGTCTCCCACCTCTTCTCCACGAGCTCTCATTTCCAACTCGAGGAACATCACTCTTCTTTTGTTGGGCGGCGTGCGAGCGACAGACAGAGTAAAACATCAAAGAGAAACGCGATTTCGTTCTCATCCTTTGAACAATTGCACCGAAACCTAGGTAGTTAGGGAGTAGGTGCGAACGTCGTGGAACTTATTGAAATCGACAAGCCAGCTAGCTAGCTAGCATCGACGAGACAGCCAGAGGAAGGGAGGAAGACAACAACTGAGGCTTCTTGACAGCATTTGCGCACGTCCTACCAAGAAAAAAGGAGCAGCAAAACCGATGAGTCAGAACTAGGACGGATAAAATGTAATTGACCATAACGTGCGCATAACATTCTCAGCAACGCCTTTGATCAGTGCTTCTCTCAGCATCAAACATAAGCAATAAATACCCACCAAACAGCACATCAATGTCAGTTTCACTTTAAACGGACTTCAAGTGCATCCCTACTTTAAATTCGAATTATTGTGAAATTCGCATCACTCTACTAGTGACTGATATGAATGGAAGTATATTCTGACTTGTGGATAGCAAAGGCACTGATGTTTGCAAAATACTAAAAACAGTTAAAATTATTAACATGCCTTGTTTAAAATGCTAGAGCAAGTATTTGTAGCCGGTGACAAGGTATTAACAAAATTATAAATAAGGTTTATAGTAATTTATTACAGTAAATAAGAGCTGATAATAACCGTTCATTAAATACTTTACTGACGTACTTTTTTTTTAGCGTTATTGCACCAGGAACCGCCTGCCGGCATTACGTCTTGTGCGCTAACGACTAATGTTTATGGCCACTTTTTGTTCCGACATTGAGTGCACACACTTAGGACAACACAAGTGAGTGCTTAGACTTAGGCCAACACAAGTGCACACACTTAGGACAGCACAAACATTCATGTCTTACGCGGGACTCGAACCCACGACCTCTGGGACAGGAGTCAGGCACTCTACCTACTCCCCCAGGCAGGTCGACTTTACTGACGTACTATTGAAAGACGACCGTAATACTTAATATTGTACGGCCTAGCTTCGAGAAGGAATCGATCTAAATTGACCCATCTGCTGTCAGAGTGCCATAAAGCACCACCTACCTTCATCGTCGAGGTGGGTAACATGCCAAGAGCTTACGTTTCAATCCCCAGTCAAAGCAACACGTGTTTTGAAACTGTAACTCAATAAAACTGTTGTGCAAGCGCGTACATTTTGAAAGAAAAAAAAAGTTTCATCAATTGTATTACACTTTCAACTTTGTATTGGAAGTGTATTAAATTAAAACATGTTTGTATATGACTTAACAGTCTTACAGTTTATTTAATATTTTCACCGAAATATTAACATTGTCAGCCTTAGAAACCCAAAACTTTAAAATTATTTATGTATTTTAGTTCCATTTCCTTGAGTCAGATGAGATAAAGACACAATCGAGATGAGCGCTGTGGGGCTCATTAAGTACTTACGTTATCTAATTATAATATGGCCTTTATGGCGCAGCACTGGACACCAATCGCAATTTATAGTGCGTTACAGAGCTGGGACATTTATTAGGCTGCCAATTTAGTGAAATGGACTGCTCTTAACTCCTCTGGTGCTGAGACTAACAAGGTGTGGCTCGTTAATGAGAAAGTGCAGGGACATGTATCTTCAATTATAGATGAACCAAAATTCGAAGAACGAGGATCGGATAGATATCGGGACATATTTAGCTCATTACTTAAAGAAAGAAAATTACATCAGCTATAGATTTTCAATTAACATTATTTCAATGCCAAACTACAGTCAAAGTCTATTACACATGGCCTTCCTTTCTTTTGAAGCTGTCATTAATAATTGCATTTTAGACAATTTTTAGCGTTAAAAATGTGAGCATTTTTATTTAGTCTTGTTTATCCTTTCGACTAATTAATTAGACAAATCTTTGGACGTGGAGTTCACTTATTTATGTTGTTGTTTTTACTGACTTTGTATATACAAGGTGAGTGGTTACGCAAGATCATAACTTTAAGAGTTTATACCAGAGGTATATCTGAATAAAAAGCAATATAAACACGAACCTAATTCTTAAATTTACATTACATGTTTACAGTACTAAAAATACAAAAATATATCCTCGGCCTCAATACACAATACAGCTCGTCTGTGAATCTCACGAGTTGCTCGTTTTTTTTTTTTTTTTGTCCTAATGAGTGCTGCAGCATTAACAATCGAGCAATACCTGTCGTGTTTCACCTTTCTCTCGTAGACCAGGACTATCTTCTAACATCACTGCACAATAGTGTCAAGGGTTTAGGCGAAGAGATCTGGGTGGAAAATCAATGTTTTGGTTTTCTGTACCACCAAGACCGAGCCATCTGCCAGGGACGAGCTCCTGCGAGCAGCTATACCTCTGTAACTGTTCAGAATAAGATCTATGTGTGTAGGGATTTTTTTTACTCGCACAGATCTCTGCTATGTGTTTCCAAAATTATGAAATTTCATCACGAATCATCCCGTATATGAGTTACACATTAGTTACTGTGAGGGTTCTACATTCGTAGGATTTTAGTGGTGGTAGAGAAAGTTGTATTTTGTCAAGGAATGCCAATAAAAAATCCTATGAAATTAATCTAGCGATGGGAAAGCCAATGGGCGGGGGTCATCAAATTAAAAGCAAGTATGTAGTTATTGTTGTAACAAAGGCAAATACATATAGTTCATTTTCGGAAACCCATACAGGAACTAGGACTTTGTGCAGACTTAAAAATGAATTAAGCAGTGATAAAAGTCTTCCTGGACATATAGGTGCTTACCATTCAATACGATGTACTGGCCTTCTTAATCGGGGGCGTAGATTTTATTACCAGGACGGGTCTATATTGTCACAATGTCCTACCATTTAGTTATTATTGACCCATAATCATAAAAGTGATAATAAATGGTTAACCGTTCTTAATGCCTCAAAAGAGGCTTGATGACTCATTAAGTGCTTTTTCATATCTTCTCTCACCATTAGAAAACGCATGAAAGCAGGCGCCATGATATATGTGCCACTATTAGCATTTCTTTATTACTATGTAAAGAAAAAGAAGCTTTATACAGGATGCCCCAAAAATACACGGCAAAACTTTGGGAGTATATTCCCCACGCCTAGACAAGAAAAAATATATGTCCGGAAATGCCTGGTTTATAAGTTATGATCGAAAGATGATATTCTACGAAATAAACACATATGCAATTTTTACTTCAAACAGATGTTACATTTTATTTCAAATTGACAGACTATATTTACGTTACTGTGACACATGACTAATGTAATGTATCTTCAGTTCATTTGTTATCTACTCACACTTCACAACAAACGCTCAAAAGGTCCTCCACCTGCTCCTCCCTTGCCAAACAGCGACGCGTGGCAACAGCGCTTGGCTTACCCGTCCCCATAACTTATACACTTTCGCGCACTCGACTCTGATTAGCTATCAAAAAAGGATTAATTAAGCTAACGCGATGCCTCCTACGCCATATGTTTATTAGACATTTTCAACTAGCTTCCTGTCCCCAACCCCACCACTATTTTTTTCACGAAGATTATCTTCACCCTGTATATATATGCATTCACCAAATTAAAGATAGTCGAAATGGTTCCGGTAGTTTACCCGATAGATGGTGGCACTCATCAGCTATCGTTACCCTGAGTACTTTAATATGTACCTGTGTTTTAGCACCTTTCCTTGAGCACGACGCAAGAACAACTCAAATAACAAGTAATCTCCTTTGGGTAAAATAGCCTCTTGTTAGCAAATCAATGGCTCCCAAAATTCCTTACTGAGTGTTACAATAGCTGATGAGTGCTGCATTTCAATCGACATATTATCAAAACAGTTCGACTTACCCTAATTTCGTGAATGCAGTTGTATATATTATCACAAAATTACATTAGTCACGGAATTTGATGAATTTACCCTATACTTGTTCCCCATACATTATGTTAATGAGATGAAATACGTATTTTAAAGTACATAAACTAATTATTTTATAAGGCTAATAAAATAGGAATATTCAACTAACCAGTGTCAATATATTGAAAGTTATATACCTGCATTGCTTTTAATTACAATAAAATGTGTCATTCTATTTGTTTACACATTTACATATCCTGGCACAGCTCCACTGTAAACCTGTTACTACACTATGAGCTGTGGCTCAAAAGCGAGTCACGTGGGATATTACATACAGTATGTAGCGACATGTACAGTAGCCTACTAGCAAAGCACGACTAACATGTATTTACAATATGATCAAATTCATAAATTGTTAATGTAACTTTTTTCAAGACTGCAAAGAGAGTTTTTTGGTAATACAGGATGATTCGGAAATAAGTGTGCATATTTTGAGGAACGATAGAGTGACTAAAGACCAAAATGTTTTGCCGCAGAAGCACCGTTACGTCAAGAAACGACAGTTTGTGTTGCTATTTGGGCGCTATCGTTGGCTCAGAACTCAACGAATGAATGAAAAATTCAGCATTTAGAAATCAACATTTTTATTGCACAAATGACCAATTAATTACAACAATGCACAGTGGTCCAGGAACAACCAAATCCTGGCCAAAAAAAAAAAATGTTTATTAAGTCTAGAAACTCATTTCACCTCGTTGGAAATGGAAAAGTTAAATACAATAAGGTAATATAAAAGCTTTTTAAGCATATGTCAGTTAAATTTATTACCAATAAAATGAAATTTAAATAACAAGTTTTTTTTATTACTATGTTACGCCATAGTTAACGTTTTTTAATTTAAGGTTCATTGGTTGGCAACCACCGAGGCCTACGTGATATTTTCAAAGAAGGTTAATCAAAGATTTACCAGATAGTAATTAAAACAAACATTTATTTAGTTTACAAGAAATGAAGGGAAAGAAACTTATTTTACTAATAAGCTTTCACTCTGATTCTTAATCCTGCGTTGGCTCCTCCGGAGTCTTCAGGAGGCACAGTAATTCGGAGGGCAAGTTCTTTCTCTTGGCTGTCTGGGCCATCGGCTGCCGCAGCGTAGAGATGACAGGGTCAGAAGTGGCGAGAAGACGCAACAGGACATCTCTGATGGTCGACTCCCGCGATGATATTCTGGAATGGTGCTTTATGTGTTTGCTCTGCGCTTCCTCCGACATTTGGCCGATGGGGAGCAGTGAGGGTGATGTGACAGACGTTCCATGTGATACTATTTTATGAACAGAAACGGGCATGTAGTACCACGGGTAAAGATAAAGGTACAATGCACGTACTCCATTCGCCGCTTCATCAATTTTTCTGATTCAAGATCGAGCCCGCAATACAAGGCTTGAAGAATCACAGCGCACTTATTGATCAGAATTTCGTCAACCCCAATGATATCTGCCACTTCTTTTGCGTTTCAAAATAATATGCGGGTGGTATTACCATCGTTCGTCGTCCCACTTCCACCTTGTCGAGACTCGTCCACCAGAAGGCCAAGCTCTGCTTTCATTTTCTGCTGCTCGTCTTTCTTCTTCGTAGCAACCTTCTTCTTCACCCCTTGCCTGCCACTGTTTAATTTCCAGTTTGTAGGACAAGTGCAGCATCCATTCCATAAAGCGAATTCACGCATGAAGAGTGGAGAGGCCAAACAGCAAAGCTTCCCTTCTCTCAGGCCGCCTTTTGGAAGTGTTAATTCCGCGAACAGGAGGTAGCAAAAGGCTTTGCTGGCCGCCCCCTGGATTTTGTATCCGGTGTTGTCGCAGCATGAGGATTGAAAACTATATCCTTTCTCAACCAAATAGAATTGTCTTTCAAGAATCTTTTACGAGTTCTGTTACATTTGTCCCATTTGTGGTTCAACTTCGTTTAAAACACAGCCACTTGTCTCCTCGTGGTTGATTGAGCTGCTGGAGAAGGCACAGCTTTTCCATGACGTGGTGGAATAATTTTGCACTTGAAGCTTTTTCTTCTCGAACAAGAGCTGCCGACTAGCTGTGAATTCCATTCCTCTCAACAACAACAACAAAAACACATTAAGAAGAGCCAATCAATAANCGAACAAGAGCTGCCGACTAGCTGTGAATTCCATTCCTCTCAACAACAACAACAAAAACACATTAAGAAGAGCCAATCAATAAGTTGCATTATTACGAGAAAAAAAACCAGGATGCATATCAAATTATTATCCTCAATTTTGAAATATCGGGCAACTTGAAGCAGAATTTGCTTCAATTCCCTATTAACATAAATATTCAGGAATACTGTAATGAGTAAAGGTCCGTGGAACTCGGTGGAACTTTTATTATAACTCAAAAGCAAATATTACAAATAAAACAAAATCTACACTGAAAACACATTGATAATTCAGGCCAAGAAACACAACAACACCGCCAGGACTAACTTTTTTTCAATAAATTTTAGAAGCAGATAAAAGAAAATACATGAATAAAATCAACTGACTGCGATTTACTTGTTAGATTCTTTTTAAAAATAATACGAAATGTATACGCTGGGCTGCACGACGTTCTAGTTATCACAGCAACTCATTGGTACTACCACTTCGGGTGTTAACCACCGACTGAGGAATGCAACTCTATGACTGTAACAGGTAGTTTTGAGTACAATGGGCATTTATCTTTCGAACTAACTTGACGTTGGACGTTTTGGGAAACCTCAATTTTTCGATTTTTGGCCAGGATTGGGTTGTTTCTGGACCACTATGCAATGGTTGGAAGTGTTCGCCGTTCATTTCATCGCACAATTAGACCCGTCTGGCCATGGACTGTTGAGTGCGCACAAACAAATGCTGGCAATCCCTGATTTCACCCACAGAAACTGCAATTCTGTTTGTGTTGCTCCTGGGAGGTAGGCAACACCATGTACATCACATTTACATCAGGTACAGTCAGCGACTCGGACGTCAGACCTCAGGTTTGTTGTCATTGTGCAGTTCACCTGGTGATTAGCGGGTGCGAGTTTGATTGTGTTGTGCTGCTTAGTTGACATTGAACGCGAATTTGTTTGTGTTGTAGTGCTTAGTAGACGTTGAATGCGATTTTGTTTGTGTTGCTCAGTTGACATTGGACGCGGGTTTCATTGTGTTGTGGTGTTTAGCTGACATTGCACGTGAGTTTAATTCATGTTTATGCACTCGGCGGGACGTTAAGAATGCAAGAGTTTACGTGGGCCGAACTCGCCGACATGCACTTGGCGCTAGGGGCAGCTGGCACACTGCGCGGTGCACGCCAAGTCCAACCAGACTGCTGCCAAACGCTCACACATTTCTCGCTGTGGACCGACTTTACGAGAGAGTGGAACACTGCACGGTACATGTGCTGTCGCCAAGGAGTTAAATATCAGTCAGTCCTCTGTTTGGAGAATTGTGCATGAAGATCTACGGCATCCATTTAAATTACAAAAAGTTCAATCACTGTCTGCAGATGACTTTCCATCTCGCCAATAGTATTGCCAGTGGTCTTTGCAGCAAATCGTACACACACCAGATTTCCCCGCTATTGTGATGTTTACAGATGAGGCAAAATTCACGAGGGAAGAAATCTTCAGCAGCATTGAGTATAGAAGTAGAGCCCAATAGGAGTTTCAGTAGGGAAAAAAATATTTTCGCCATCTAGTGGAAGGAAGAAGAATTTAACAGCTGCTGTATAGAAATAAGGGTAACCCTTGCCGTTGAGTTGTGAACTACTACCGTTTTCACTCACTCCATCCCCAAGAATTACGGGAAAGACGGTCGAGGAGTCAGCCAGAGAAAGAGGGTGGAAGCTCTTGAAGGGTGATTCGTAAAGGGTAAATGCGATGGAGGTGCGAGATGGAGAGACGACATGTTTCCCGAAATTCATTCAGTGAAGGGAAGTTATCTGATTAGTGGCATTTTTGTTTCGTAGGAAAGATAAAGCCTGAATTAAAACTTATTTAGAAAGTTTCCACTACCCAAAACTAATAATGAATATTGTTTATTTGTTTGATCGTGTCTTGTTCTATTTTTTGCCTAGGCCGGTGATCATTGTTTATAAATCACGTTTGTTTGAACAAACAATGAACTAAAATATGCCATCTAGTATTTGAAGTACTTCTTCGATATGAAAGAAAAGTGGATGATCAAATCTGTCAATTAGTATAACTCGTAATAAACAAGTCAGTTCTAAGCTCAGGCTAAATTTGAAACTTAACTACAGTATCATAATATGTGCCCACCAATCCAAATACATGGATACAAAAAAGCAAGCATTACCTTGAACTTAAAAAAGGCATCCGAAATATATTTGAGAGAAGACATTATTCCGAATACATGTATACAAATTGTGTGTGGGTAATCATTTTTAGAAAGCTTGTTCCAAGAAAATAAAATTAGGAATTTTTTTTCATATTAGAATTAAATCTTTAGAATTAAATAACAAAAGATAACCATAATCTATAAAACAAGAGGTAGTAAACTTTGAATGCATTAGATGAGCTGAGACATAGGCCTACTATACATAAATTTTAAAAAACACTACTTGCATCTACTGTACTGTGAAATTATAAAATACTTTATTATGCGTAAAATGGTAATTCATTTCGGTTACGGTAAGCATATGTTCTAAAAACGGGCAATTAAAATATTATGGGTCTAATCAACAGTCGCCATGCTTGTTGAGCCACTTGACTTAAATCGACACAAAATGTTTAGTAACAAGGATTGATCTTTTTTAGCTGTCAATAAAATTCCATTACAACAATAAGTAAAATGTTACTTTTTCATTGACGAGTCAACATCACCTTCATTTTGTTAAATGGAATCAATTGTTTGTTGTCTGCTAGAAAAAAAGGGGGCATCAAAACAATATCAATGATACCACAATAAGTCTGTTCCTTTTGATAGCTTACTTTAAATAAAAATTACAAATATGTGAAGGTTTGCCTCGCACTTGGAAGTCATTCTCAATGTGTATGCTGAATGCAAATGTAAATAGTAAACAGACTGCTCATAACAGACATGAACTTACGTTGCAGTTTATGTTGTAAGCGAAATCGTCTTCAATTTTTGCTTATCATTGTAGTTGTTCGGCAGAGAGTGACGGGTGTCTTATAATGGATAGTTTTTTTGAATACTGAGAAGATGGACACGTTATTAGTGTTTGAAGATTTCAGTAAAATGCACGTGAAGCAGTGAACTTGTACAGCGAACGTTACCAAAGTAGAGAAAATGCCTGTGCAAAACATTTTGTAATATCAAGTGTTCTCTGCGTTAGATGGCAAATTACTAGATGGAAAACGTGGTAGTCGAACTCGACCTGTCACAAATAACGAAAATGCTGCGGTATTGACCCATTTTGAGGTTAACCAGCAAACCTCTATTCCCAACGTCGCTATGGAATTGAGTACACCACTTGGAAGCATACGTAATATTATTCAACTGAATAAATGTCATCCTTTAAAAATNACATTGGTGCAACATTTACGCTTAAACACTGTGACGTAATTTTCCTTTGTTCTTTTGCCGACATTATACGCGTATAACTTCGCTACCTGTGCTGTTGTCCGCCGTCACTGGTAGTTTTACTCGCGCAAACCGGTGACGTTATCCACGAAACTGTACCCTAAAAAATCTAATTTTATGAAATTTCACTCGTGTAATCACATAAAATAACTCGCTAAA
>KZ888321.1:0-10250 GCA_003456935.1 Machilis hrabei
CGCACCTAATTTGATGGATATCTATTATACTCCATCCCTTAGTACTACTGTGTCATTAAAATGAAATACGCCTTGAAAGTCGGGCCTCACTTTTGTAGTCCCTCCCAATAGGGTACTTTACAGTACCAGACCAGGGTAAGTCATTTTATAACATACAGGAAAACAACAAAACCCACACGAACAACACAATCCTTTTATTTCGGCTAGCAATAGTTCACTCGTCTGCCGCGTGTGGTATGAAAGGCAGCGAGAGGTATAATTAACAGCGAATGGTTTGAGGTTAGGCTAGGCTTGGTTGTGGAGTTGAAGGTAGCAGCTCAAGGTGCGGCTGTATTAGGTTAGGTTATGGAGTTGAAGCGAACAGTTCAGGATTTGTTGTAGCGTGAGTTTGATGTGCGTAGGCCCAAAGAAAATATAGAAAAAAATTATCGATATCGGAAAATATCGAAACAATACAATATCAACATCGATCATTATCGACATTGAAAAAATCGAAAAATATCGACAACCAAAAAATGTTGAAAAAAAATTTCGCTACCAGAGCTCTGGTGATGACATCAGAAAAACATCGAAAAAATTTTCGAAATATTTATGATATCAGCAGGTGCGAGCAGAGGCCAGAGGCCGCCGGACACCCACGAGTGGAGGCCAGAGACCGCTGGACACCCACGAGTGGAGGCCAGAGGAGGCAAGATGCTGCGGCACACCCACGAGCGGAGACCAAAGGAGGCCAGAGACCGCCGGACACCCACGAGGCCAGAGGCCACCAGAAAATATAAAAAAAATTTCCCAACCATAGTTGAACAGAGCTCCGATGACGACATCAGAAAAAATATCGATAAAAATTTCAAAAAAAAAAAACTAAAAAAGTTTTTAAAAAAATTTAAAAAAACTTCCCGGGGTTTTGCTAAACTAACGATGATGACATCAGAAAATCGAACGAAATTTCGAAAAAATGTATGTCGTCAGCAGGCGCGAGTGGAGGCCAGCGGAGACCAGCGGCCCTCGGACCAACAATTTATCCCCTACTTACGGAAGAAAGCCTAACGACGTGCACAGTATATCTGTCATTCAACATTTTAGAAGACTTTGGGTCTTTAACGACGTCAGTCTGCAAAGCCCCTTTTCAACTGTATGTGGAAATTATAGTGTAACGTTTCTGGATCATGTTTGCAGAGGAAAAAGTATACTGGACTACTTTTGACAGTTTATTCTGACGTCAAAGCCAACGACGACTACGTCTTCAAAACCTCTACGTCAAAATAAAATTTGCTATTTACATTACGCAATATATCGCTGGTGCAGTGTTGCAAAGCCCTGCAATTATAAAGCCAACCATTCAACTTTTCGACTCTTCATTGCCTCAACATGCACGTTATTGTCGATGTCGAACACGTGGGCGTTGATAAGAAGCTCATCGTGAAAGAACTAGCAGCATTTGAGGAGTGCAGTTACAAAGTTATATCTTCAAGCTGTCCTACCCATTTCTACAGCTTTTCACCTAAAATCCAAAGCCACAATACTTGGATTTACGACAACCTTCATAATATCAACTGGGACAAGGGATTTTTACCATACGAATATCTGCGTAGCTGCGTGCATCATCTCAAACAGGATGCCAATCACGTGTACGTGAAAGGACATAAAAAATGACGACTCATCTCGTAACTTATAAGGAGCCCAAAAATCAACATGGATTTGTTAGACTGTACTTCAATTTATGAAATGAACAGTGTACCTAGTCAGGTGAGTTGTTTTCATAAAAAACATGTTTAATTCCATTGTGCAGCGAGAAAGTGTTACCGTTTAGCCTACTGGATTACCAGCTCTACGAGCGATCAAAGTACAAAGATTTCATAAACATTAATCCAAATCACCTTAAGAGTTTATAAAAGTCATAATGGTGAATTTT
Source organism: Machilis hrabei (assembly GCA_003456935.1). Lineage (NCBI taxonomy): Eukaryota > Metazoa > Arthropoda > Insecta > Archaeognatha > Machilidae > Machilis > Machilis hrabei. The sequence goes on from KZ888321.1 coordinate 1,913, forward strand.
TTTCTCACAAACTTGTTGAATTTGTATATACGTGCTTATTAATGTATCAAAACGATATTTTACACTGGTTGTGTACTTTATACATTAACACATTTGCAATTCCCAAGACCTTTGCTCCATTTTTTAAGGATCTTCATTATGAACCACATTATATAAATGTTATGTACCAGTTCAGCTGAAAACTAGTTTTACTAGGTTCGAATCTCTCAAATATTCTGTGTTGCGATCATTTAAAATAATAATTCAAAAGGCTAAATTAATTTAACGTTGAAGTAAAATGTATTAGTATTAAGTTTTAAATCAAGTCGCGATAGCCAGCTGTTTAGCAGGCAGTACATTCATGACGTGCTATTGAAAAATGCTGAGCTAACAGTTTCATCTGGAAACGAACTGTGAAGACAGGCGAGGGTTAGCAACTCACTCTCTCTGTTCCTGAACGCAGCCGCGTAAACATGCTCTGGGTGACTTACCAGACATGCGCTATTCGAAGTATACTCAGTTGAAATAAACTGTAAAACGTGCTGAGATAGTTAGCAATTGCCGCCAAACACGATTGGCTATTAAAGATGAGTTTAGTTAATTATTAAGGTAAGTGAACGTATCTGTAAACGGCCAAAGTATTGAAGTTATAATTATGCAGTTTAAATTGATGCCTGTAGCATTTCTGATAATCTCAGCTTAAATGTTGGTCTTCAGTTTAGACGTTCGATCTAAGAGTGATACTAACTGGACATGAATGAATCTGACTGTGTGTGCCCAGACCAGGTAAGACAAGATGTATTATAATATTTTTAATATATGTACATTATAAAACAAACGAAACTAGTTTGAATTGAACATTTCCCGTAAAGTAAGCCCTCACGTGTAGCATTATAAGACCTTTCATTCACGATTTTAACTTGTTGTGGCTTCCGGAGCTAGCTGAAACTAAACTGATAGAATAAGTATCTTATCTATAAAAAGTCGCAACATATGTATATGCACACAAAGGTGGTGATGCATGTGAAAATCACATTTAAAAACATTTAAGGTCTTGTCATAACAACAAAAAGGTGTCACATGTATTCTAAAATTTGACCAGGTATCAGGTTCNACTCTATGTGCAGAATTTAATGTCTGCTGTGAAAAAATTATAGCTCCAAGGATTCGAACTCAAGAAGCAAAATAATAGTGTAATCTCAAACTATATCAAATTCAATCACTCTAAGCAAAAGAAAGGTCACGCCCAATCTTAAACTGTGGCAGCAAAATAGACCTTAGGGTCAAACTAAGAACGACTAAACAATCTTAGTTTATACTCTAATCTACCAAAATTAAGATTTAACGTAACACACTCAAGGATACTTGACTTTAAATAAGGTTAACTACATAGCTCCGCTATTCTACGATGCGGGGCGTCATCCTTTGTCACCCACAACCAATTTGACGTTGTCACATCTCACGAAAGACACTCAGTCACACTCCTGTAATCAAAGAGAAAGTATTGTTAATCTGGCAACATTGCCCAACAACGAACACTCTTTCTCTTTTACATCTTACCCCGCAATCAACTATTAATTTTTGGCAGAGGTTGCAATGCACCNACTCATATAGGATGCCATTCCGTAATTGTCTGAGGAAATAAATACTCCTAAATACGCGTCCTTTGTTTAGCACATCGATTCATTCTTGTATTACAACATAGTTTTTATCTTTGCATTACGTGTTCACAGTTTTTGAAGATTGATTTTCAATGATTTGTTTAAACCTTTCGTGGCAATTTTCATCTAATGAAACCCAATTAAGTTGTTTCAACATTTCAGATACGCTATCTAATCTATCGAAATGACCCAACACAATCCTTGCTGCCATATGCTGTACCCCTTCAATGTAATCTATTAAATCTACCTGGTGAGGGTTCCAAACAAAACTACAGTATTGTAATATTGGTAATACTAACACAATTTAGCCTATGCGATTTACTTAACTTTTAAAGAACTTTGTTTTAACGTCCTTTGAACAAATCTCAAATGTCATTACGCCTTTCGTACAATATAGTTAACGTGTGAATTCCGTGACAGATCCTCACACAGTAATACTCCTAAATACTTTTATTCATTAACTACGCCTAATGTTTTAACACCTAGTTTATAATTGGTCTGAAAATTCTGCATACGCTTTGTAATACGCATAACAGAGCATTTCTTAGAATTTAGTTTCATTTGCTATAAATTACACCATTCCTCAAAAGAGTTCAGAGAGTCTTTTAATTCCTCGCCACCTTTTGTACTATGTAGTTACCTGTATATGACGGTATCGTCTGCAAATAATCAAATAGAGGACTGGATGTTCGCAGGTAGATAATTAATGTAAAGTAAAATAACAACAGACCTAATACACTACCTTGTGTTACTCCTGACATGACCTGGACCAAGTTAGATGTGATTCAATCAATAATTACACGCTGTGATCTATTATAAAGTAAGGACTTTAACTAGCTAAGAATTGAATGATCTATTTAATAAGTGTCTAGCTTGTGTCATAGCCGAAGTTGATGTACAGTATAATATGCTTTACTGAAATTCAAGAATACAAGATCTACTTGTTTTCCGCTGTCTACAATTTTGGCTAATTCTTCCACGAGTAAAAGTAATTGAGTTTCACAAGATGAACCCTTACGGAATCCGTGTTTTTCTCTGAGTGTCTAAATGTTTAACTATATTGTTGCTAATAATGTGCTCTAGCAGCTTACAGAAAACTGACGTGAGAGAAACAACATTATAATTCGAAGGATCCTGTTTATTCTTCCATTGTGATCGGCACAACATTTGCATTTCTGCAGCTGTTTGGAATTTTTCCGAGGAATAAACTCTTCCGGTATAGAGTAGTCACAAATGGTCTGAGATCTTCAGCTAAAGGAGAGTAACCGCGGGATAGAATACCGCCTGGCCTACATAAATGTAAATACTTTACTTTTGTTCTAATTGTGAATACGAAGATTTTATTTACGAGAAAAACTCTTGTTGGCTTAGTTGCATGTTGTATTAAATAGTTTTTAACAATTTGTAAAGATAAGCACGTACATTACGTTATTTTTAGGGATTATATGCATACTTTACTGTATTTCTTGTAGAAAAAAATGGAAATAAGTGTTTTAGCTCTAATATGTAATTTCGAGCCATAACAATTCTACACAAATTGTATTTAGTGTAGACGAAGGTTTTTTAAAGCTATTTTTTGTCATAATACAAATACTGATAACGGTCGGACGATAACTGTTATGTAATAAAAAAGGGCTTACGTACTGTGTAACACAGATTTCAGTTTGTCTTACTTTGTTTCCGATATTCTTTCCGGATTTAATATCTGGAGAGAGAGGTCTCGCAAAGAAAGGCATCGGAAGAAAATATAGTCCGTCTCTTTAGAGATTTAATAAATGTTGTGATACGTATCTCAATCGGTGCACTCATAGATATATATTCATTACTTGAAACTACTTTGTTCAAATTGTAATGAAACGAACAAGTATCATTTTACGTATCTTAGTAATGGAATGAAACTAAATTAATAACGCAACTCTATTGTGCCCTTAAGATAGGGGGAAAATGCATAGGAAAGACATGTATTTCGATAACCTTACCTGTTTAAAATATTGTGAATTTGATTCCTCCCTGCATCATAATTAAGACTGTAGTTGTCAAAACGAAAATCTAGCTTTAATTCTGGCAAACATTTAGGTATCTGGTTCAGTTTGCGGTCAAGAAGACATGAGTACATAGACAAGTAATTTTATTGACAGACGAGGATGGAAAGGACGGTCACTGGTTGCAGGTCAAATGCCATAAAAGCACATTTTGGACGATGGTTACACAGGCGGTGAAGACAAAAGAAACGAATTACAGAAACAAGTTGAAACGTCGGATGATAAAACTGGTCCACTGTTTCTGCCATTGTATATTATGCAAGGTTAACTTGTTTTGTGAACATTATATTGTTTCAGTACAGAACATAAACACATTTAACTTCACCTTTCGTGCTTAACAATTGGAAGGCTAGAACACACTTTCCAGTCTTGTTGGAATTACAAAAGTCACACATCTTTTCTACTATGATCCTAAAGAATTATAAAACAAATTGTATTACCTGCAAGGCGACGTAATCTCCAAATCCAATTGTTGTAAGGGTAACAAAGCAATAGTAAAATGAATCGAAATAGCTCCATCCCTCATATCGTGAAAACACCTCTGCACCTGTTGTGATAATAATAGATGAAAGGAGACCTGTTGCTAACATTAGGTTCATCTCTGTTGCTTCAGTTTTCTGAAATTTCATCCATGTCTTTCCTTTTCGAATCACTACTGACGCGAATTTGTTCAGTCTCTCACCAATACTCTGAAACATGACTACTCCAAGGGGGATGCCAACGCCAGCGTAAACAATGCAGAAAGCTTTACCTCCATATGTTACTGGTGTTGAATGGCCATAACCTGTTGGTGTAGAATACAGTACGGTGTATTAGGAAGATTTCAAAAATTTGGTAAACTTTGCCAAAACTCATTGCAAATAACTTTTCATTTATCCTGTTTTTAATACCCAAAAGTAGATATCACATGCAATACTAATTAGTAAGACAACACTGAATAGAATTTATAGTTAATTTAAGCAAATTGTAATCAACATATTGGCAAATACTTAAATTTGTCGAGTAAAGGTAAACAAATATATTTTAGGTGAGCACTTGACAGGATACCGGTCTCTTCATGTTAAGTTCACTACGAACTATTTTTACTTATCAAGTTTATACAAATAACCCTTCTATTTTAAATGTGCCATAAAACGTCACTCATTAAATAGCATGCACAGAATCTGCACTGGGGAAAGAGAAGCCTAAGATCTATCGTTGAGTTTGAACGCATTACATTTTGCCCTAAGCAGAAGGAATATGTAAATCTATTACAAATTTGCCAATCCTTTGTTTTATAATTTTTAGTGTCAATAATTGTTGTAAATTTCATCACAATAGTTATATGGTGGAAGATGGTAAAATAGGGACTGTTCGTTTGACTCAATGAGTGTTGAGGGCTGTTAAATGTCTGGAGTGCTAAGGGTGGTATATACAGTCATGTTTCCTACTTGACTCAAACTTACACGTTATAAAGTAACAAGAATGAAGATAGACTATGCATATGGCCCTGTCCTCTGGAAGCCAACCAAGAAAGACAAGTGATATCAAACCTTACTGAAGTGACTAGGACGTTCAGATTTGATGTATCTATTACATACTTTCATAATATTCCTAGGTAATAACGTTTGAATTTAATAAGTGGTATTCTGAAAATTAATTTGTAACAGTCTCAACCATCATAGATGGTCTAGGAATCGCTTGCTGCATCAAACTGTTCTTGACTTTGGTTGGCATTGTTATCTTTCTCATAGATAACCTTTATAACATGACAAACATTTGTACAAGTCTCCTACACATTAAAAGTGTTTACACTTTTAAGATTTTTCCGTTTGCTAAAATAAGTTTTCGTAACTTAACGATTATTTTTCCAAACATTGAATAAAGTATGCGTAACTACGAAGGAGGTGGGCGTAACAATGAATTAACAAAGTGTTAAGATTACAGGTGCAGAACTCTAAAAGAGCTACGAGCAAAACATAAAATAAACATGCAAATTTGAGGAAGTTTGAANCGAAAGTAAGAGAATCGTTGCAATATGCAAAACACGCAAACGGTGATTAGGATTTCACGTGGTTTCTGTTAAGATGAAGGTGCAATATATAAGAAGAGAGTCCACGAAATAACACTACTTTGGTTCAACATGCCGCGCGGTGCACCTGGAAGAGCGAGAAAGAGAATCCCAGAAGAAATTAGATGAATGATTATTGACAATATAATCAATAAAGGAATGAGTCTTCCAGAATCAGGAGAGACTTTCCACTGGAACAGTGGGTACCATATTGCGAACTTTTTGGGAAGGAACACAGGTAATATGTTGATCTGTCTTTATGTAACATTACTTTTCATGCCTTTAGTGTTTCTTAAAGTTAATTTGGTGGTTTCATCTCCTGTGTCAAGGAAGCATTTCAAAATATTTTCTCGTAGAATGTATATCAACCTAAGTGTTCCTAATGTTGGGGGTTCCCGGGTTCAAATCCCGGTATCCACTCATTCCCTGATAGGTAAAAAGGGTTATCGTAAGAGTGTACCTGTGAAGCACACCACATTTCCGTAAGACATATTGTAGCCGTCTTCAGCGGGAGACGTCAAATGGGGTCCCATCGGTAAGTGTAATTGAACTCGCCACCGAATCTGGCGTGTGAGTATCAATATTGGTTAGGGCGTCTCTATTAGACCTGCGATGTCAAGCGTAAGACGATAAACTAAACCTAAAAAATATGCTTGTTCTTCGCTCGAGGACTTCTTTCGTAAAATGTTGCATTTTCTGAGTCATTTTTAGATAAAAATCGTTTACAGACCAAGGTAACTTAGTGGTTAAGGTTATGTATGCACATTCGGGAGGTTCGATTCGATTCCCGGTCCTATTAGTTGTGTTAATCATGGTTTCCCTCGATCCTGTGGGGCAAATAGTGGGACTAAGATCAAAGCCACTTCCTTATCAAGCTCTTTCTCCAATGCATTAGCCAACCTACTTGGGATAGTGGTTAGCACAGCGCGCCCCGAACGAGTTTTTGCGGGATCGAATACCACATAAGGCATGGTTGTTTGTACTGTCTTATGTGTGTGTGTGTGTGTGTGTGTTGTTCATAGAATTAAGTTCACCTTCATTGTTTGATCATCCCTAATGACACATTGTGTGTCGACGTAAAACACCATATCATCATCCAATGCCTTATCAAGTTGTCAAAGCACTGATAGATATCGTAAATGCACCTGGATTTGATTCTGTATTAGGTTGCGTTCCCTCCCTTTCCTCCAGGATAGGACTGTACCTACTCAAAGGTCACAACCGTATCTCCAAACTTTCATTCATCTCTTTATTCAGTTGTAAATACCCGTAAAGTATTAGCCATATTCAAAATTACAGTTTAACGATAAAGAGGCAAACTGATCTTGTTTTGCAAACCTAAAATGTCGTAGACCGTAATTACGTTGCTAGTCATTTAGGACAGCTGCAACTAAATTTTACATGTAGCGAGTGACGAAAACAAGTATTTGTAGTACATTCTGTGTTTTTTTTTCAGGACCTGTCCACTTCAATATGGAGGAGGTCGAAAACGTCTCATGACCTTAGAACAAGAGCATGACATAATAGAAATGGTCCAAAGGAACAACGCCATGACTCTCGATGAAACGAAAAATTATATCGAAAACGATAACGATATATTTGTCAATATTGTGTTTATTTCAACGACGACAATAAGTCGAATTNTGAAACGGCGCGGTGTGACTACCAAAACCCTTTCTAAAGTTCCATTTGTACGCAACTCCCAAAGTACAAAGAATCTACGAGCCGAGTATGCCATTTTAAGTATGTGCAATTACTATGGAAATAGCGTGTAAAATACTGTAAATCGTGTACACGGATACTATGGCGATCTTCTTTGGTAAAATGTGAGTAGATAATCGTAATGTAAATTTCATCCCACCCTTAATTACTAAGTTACTATAAAATTATAAGGTGACCAATCACGCGAGAGATTGCTGTTAGAACCCGCCCACTATCAGAGTACTTTAATACAATAAGCTCTGTTGTGTGTTGATATCTGTTAGCGCCAGCCCTACTACCAACTCACTACGTAGTGGATTGGTTTAAAGTTCTATGGTCTCTGATACTGCGCGGGTGCTTACAACTATCTCTAGCGTAATTGATCACCTTACACCTCCTATAACTAAGTAATTAAAGGTCGGATGAAATTTACCTTTAAGAGTTAAACTAAGTTTTTCACATGGAATATCGCCACTGTATCCATGCACATGAATTAATGTACATCCTGTATAGAGGGTGTAACAAAAAGGTATGGCCAAAATTTCAGAAAACATTCCTCACACCCACAGGAAGAAAATATGTTACATGGACATGTGTCCGGAAANGCTTGATTTCCATGTTAGAGCTCATTTTATTAGTACCCTTCATAAATCACATAACTCATGGGAAACACACAGAAACAGAACGTACCACCATTACATGAAACACTTTCTTAAGTGAAAAATCTAGGCGTGGTATTTGATCAACATCTTTCATGGGAAGACCACATCTCCAGAGTGCGACAAAACTCTTTCGCTCGTTTAAAGCAACTTTACCAGTTCAAGGATTCTTTATCAAATGATATTAAAAAGAATTTTGTAGAAGCTCTCGTGCTAACACATCTGGACTATTGTGATATTGTATAT
>KZ888325.1:6808-17231 GCA_003456935.1 Machilis hrabei
ATAGACCTTGCGTCCTTCATTCTCACTTACTCGTACAAGCTGCTATACAGGGTGTAAATACATTGAGTGCAATAAATTGGAGGGTGATTTCCTTGAACCCTATAATGTATACACATTTTTTTCTTACTACTCTCAAGCGTAATTAAAAAAAAGTATCACGCAAATCACGGGACGATTTGTGATCGGACCACGACCACCTGCCACTGATACTAGCTGTTGTGATTCTAGCGCCTTGAAGAATCCAGTTTAATTTCCGTAAAAAGCCAACAATTTACGTAAGCCCTCGTTGACCGAGGAGTTCCGCCCCAGCTGTTGAAGCGGGCGGTTGTGTTTCACGCGCGCTGAGTGAAGTGTAGCACTACAAACGGAAAGTGTTTACGCTTTAAGAGTTGAGTCAAACCAACAAGTGTTAAAGCGAGTACAGTGATAAGAATAATATCTTGCGTTAACCTAGAACAGCAGTATGAGCACCCTCAGAATTGTCTAGTCCTGGGGAGTTGTGGTGTTTTAAGTGAATAGTGAACAGTGAAAGATTATCATGGCAACTAGTAGAGAAAATAGGTCGCATTCAGTTTTGGCCACGTCGTCCCACGACCGACACCTTTATCGATACACAGATGGCTACAAGGAACGGTGCGCATTAAAACTGTTGATGTAGAGGCTATACAATTAGTACAGTCTTTTTCGACAGTGTACGTAAAACTAAATCGCTCAGAAATTGTGGAGAGGCTTTTTACGATATTCGGAGATACGGTTGAGTACAAAACAGATAATGGGNAATTAGTAAAAATTCCAATGGAAAAGGCTACAAATGTACACANATGTGTAAAAGTTTTATGTTTGGCACCAGAAATAGGGAGGCAGGCAGTAATCAATGTGTTGAAATAGTATGGCAAAACAGTAATTTACAAGGAGGATGTGTGGAATGGGGAAGGATATTTTCCGGTCAAAAGCGGCACACGATCAATCAAAATGCAAATTTCACGGCCGATATCGTCGTACGTGACGGTGGAAGGAATGCGTGCAGTAGTCATGTACCAATGGCAGATGCGGATGTGTGCGTATTGCAACGAAGCGGGCCATTTATGCAATGGTTGTCCGTCACGAACCCGACCAACGAGGGAAGGTGAGATGACATCATACGCGGGGCACTCCGTCGTCCGGTGCAGCTTCCGCAGCAATCAGAATCGAAAAATCTGGAGAACATGGAGACATTAAAGGGTAAAATGCCAAAACGCGGAAGCCGAGAGGGACGCGATTCGGGCTCGGGAAGCGGCAGACGNAATACCTATAGGGAGGAAGAGGTGGAGATAAACTGTGAAATGAACAAAGAGATGGAGATAATGNAGCAACCGATAACAGAGGGCAACACTACATACCACTTTGACGCAGGAGGTACGAGCTGTGCCGGAAACGCAAGCAGACGTCGAAGAGCGGACGCGGACCTCTGATGCTGGAGGCACGAAACAAGCGGTGGACGTCAAACGCAAAGCAAAATCCACCCACAACGTCAACTAGCAAGCAATCCCTTTGGCAGACGAGACAGTCGTGGCCAACGTGACCAATGCGACTGAGGAAGAGGATGACAGGATCAGTATGCGAATCGACAGTGACGGCTACCTCTCGGAAAGCTAATGTCCAGTCAGACACCGATCATTGAACGTGTGACTTCAGCGAAAGGAGAGTCATAATGATCCCAGCAACGGAACCAACTTATGGGGACTTCTTGAAGTTCGACGAAGGGACTAGCACCCANAAATGTGACGTCGTGTCGGTTAGCTCAAATGANGNGGAAATTGATAGTTTTGGGGGGGTTCGTCCAGGGCGGCAAGGCAGGAGAAGTAAGAGAAGCACGTTGACATCGCTGCAGAGGAACGGGAGTAAGGGCACGAGGAGGCGATCAACACAATAATAATGGCAACGAAACCTTACGGTTGATCACATATACGTTTGTTGCAGTTAATATAAACATGATATGCTCAAAAACTAAGATAGACATGTTAACATGGATGACAAATCAACAGGAAGGCAGATGTAGTATTCCTACAGGAAGTAGCACACACGGACTTCCGGTGTTTCCATCGATACGACGCGTACGTAAACGTTGGACCCGAGGTAAGGGGCACGTGTTTTTCTCTTCAGAAAGGGTATAGCTATTTCTGACTTAAGAAAGCACCCATCGGGTCGCATAATTTCATGCAGAATGAACGATGCACGATTNGTCAACCCATATGATCCGTTTGGAGGGTCGAAGCGACAAGAACATGAAAAATTATTTCATGTGGACATGAGTCCACATATGATTGGAGGTCAAGACTATCTGTTCCTGGGAGGGGATTTTAACTGTATATTGCAACACAAGGACTCACCGGGGTCTCGGGTAGTTCCTACATGCTTTGTCAACTGGTAAGTGGGCTTCAGCACCGGGATGCTTGGGAGATATGTCACAGAAATTAAGTAGAATTTACGTATATACGAGAGTCTTCTTTGTCGCGTATAGACCGTTTGTATGTCAGCCATGACACAGCGGCTCACATACAAAGTGCGACGACACATGTCGCCCCGTTTAGTGACCATCGTGCGGTGATGGCCAAGTCTNTATTACCGTACGTAGCAGCCCCACGCGGAAAGGGATACTGGAAAGCCAACGCGTCCTGTTTTGCAGACGAAGACCTTCAAGCTAGAGTCGCTGACAGTTGGTGTTACTGGAGAAGAAAACAGNGCTTCTACCCAAACAAGAACCAGTGGTGGTCGCAGCTGGCTAAGCCGGGATTACGGAGAGTGTTGCGGAACTATAGCGCCGAGAGGGCGAAACTACACAGAAGGACACTCGAGTTCTACACGCAAGCGTTGGAAGAGCTATCAGAGAAGTTAAGAAGGGGGAAGCACAGTACTTGGAGTTCGCCGAACTCCGCATTCTCATCGAGTCAATACACGAACGTTTTCTAGCAGGGGCTAGAATAAGGGGCAAGAGAATTACACACTTTGCCGATGAACCACACGCAATGACAGATGTTNTCATGGAGAGCTTACAAAACAAGCGTAGAACGATACCGACGTTAGAAACAATAGAGGATGGTAGACGACTGGAGACGCAAGGGACCATCATGACGGAGGTAACGAAGCACTTTTCGACCTTCTACGGCGAAGCGTTAACGGAAGATGAGGCTGCCTTCCAACTGCTAGCACACACGCCGCCAGCTTTGAACATGGCGGACAGGGAATCTCTGGATAGCGACATAGAAGCTGAGGAAGTGGATGTAGCGGTACTTTGCACAGCAAACGAGAAATCGNCGGGCCCAGACGGGTTGCCGTATGAGGTCTACAGATGGTTTTGGGGGATCATAAAGGAAGACATGATANAAGTGTTGCGTGAAGTGTGGAAGGAGGGGANGTTTCNTCCTAGCCAAACCGCTGGTANAATGGTGTTGATACCAAAGAAGAACAACCCGATCACGGTTAAGGATTATTGTTCGATCACTTTNNTAAANACAGAGTATAAGTTGCTGGCAAAAGTGGTGGNGAATAGGATGAAGCCATTGCTGTAAACGATGTTACAAGTCGCCCAGGCTAGCCCATGAAGTCAAAGAACGGCTACCAGCCACCTAAGTATAACAGGTGCGTTTCTCTAAACTTTTGAAGGATCTGATAGAGCTAGCGCACTACTGAACGTAGACTTTGACAAGGCCTTCGATCGAGTGAGTCACAGTTTCCTCAAGAAANTGCTTATTTCAAAAGGAGTAGGGCCGAGGTTGAGNCGATATATTGAGGCAAGTTATACGTCAGCACGAACAAAAGTGCTTCTAAACGGGCACTTATCCACGTCCTTCAGGATAGGAAGATCAGTTCGTCAAGGCTGCCCACTCTCCGTGATACTCTTTTCCCGTTGATACATTGCTTGCACGACGGCCTTCGTGGACTGCAGATATATGGTGAACAGTTAGTATGCAGAGCCTATGCAGATGATGTCACTGTTTATCTGAACGCAGTGGAAGACTTAACCACCTTGAAAGGAATACTGGACTGCTTTCAACGGGCATCGGGAGCGGTAATTGGAACTTGAAAATCAGTGTTGGTGCCGATCTCAGGGTGGCCGTTGGGCCCCCCAAACGAGGACATGGGGTATAGTATGGCTCACAGGGTAAATATCTTGGGGCACGAAGTCACACCTTCATGGACACAAATGGTAAATCAAAACTNTGAGGCGGCGGTGAGGAAAGTTTGGTTTGCGGGAGAAGTATTTGAAGCCCGAAGACTCTCCTTACATCAAAGAACAGTCACAATAAATAGCAACATCATGTCCAGAATCTCGTATATAGCGTGGGTGATACCCTTTCCGCTACAGATGTCGCAGAGGATATCACAAGCGATAGGAAGATTTTATGGCAAGGTAATGTCATCAAAGTCAAGAGAGAGGTCGTATACAGACAAAGCAATGAGGAAGGTCTAGGACTGCCAAACCCATAGTTAAAGTGCATGGCTTTGCTAGTCTGAACCTACTGGAGAGCGTTGATAGGGGAGGTGGATTCAGTCATGCACCAAATTGCCAGATCATGGTATACTAACTTCCAGAGGATTCCAGGACCGTGGGAGTACCGTCCCCTGCCTGCGCCTGTGCATGTGAGGGACTTTGTGGGAAAACCTGCAGAGGTTGGAGCTGGAGATGCATGTCATAAAGAAGGTACCCGTGGTAAGAAAACTGTACTGGCACATGTTACAACCACAGCTGGAAATTCCAAGAGTAATGGTGAAGGAGCCACACAGAAGATGGAAGCGAATATGGAGGAACGCATCAGTCAGTTGGCTACCGGCCGCGGTAAGATCGACACTGTTCCTGTTCGCACATTACCGACAATGGACTGCTACTACAGTTTCAAGATGGTGAATAATGACAAGTGCCAGTACTGCCATCCCAAAGACTAGAGATATCATCGTTTATCGGGGTGTGCAAGCAGCCAGAACGCCTACAAATGNTTGATTGACCGACTAATAGTGATCACAAACTATGGAAGAGAACATTTAATACGTTTCCTGTTTGGTCTAGACTTNTATGTATTTCCAGTGGTAAGACAGCNGGCGGTAATGTGGTACGTAGGTCACTACATANACTTTGTATTTGTGGTGGCTGTGGCATGACCGNTAGATGTTAAGGTATTCCTACAATACCTTCGAAGGGAGAGATGGTTACATGTACCAAAGGGTGAGCTAAGCATGCTGTTTTCAAACTACCGTTACCGATTTTGAGTATGTAACTTAAGTGGTTGGGGTGTTAAATTGTTTTGACTTGTGAATGAAGCAATTGAGGTATTACAACATTTAGTGTATAGAAAGGGCCACCTTAGAAGTTTAATTTAGGAGTCAACAATTTTCATGTATTTGTCAAGGCTCGAACATTCGCTGCTTTTTGGGTAAAAAGTGAGAATGCAGGCAAAATGAGTTTCATAACACCAACAATGAAGGGCATTTATGACAAAAGTTAGAGTGTTTATCGAATGAGTTCTAATGATTCTGAAATGCTCATTAACATAAAAGGTTTNAGAAAGTGGAACCATGATGATGAAGGCAAATTGGAGGACCTGTCGAGTCTATTTCAGCGGGTTAAACTGGAATGTGATTCTGGATTCTGTGATCACGCAGAAAACTCTGAACNTATTTGAAAAAAGTGGCCTAGAGCGTTCATGTCTGAATGTATAGATCGTGTGTTCGAGGCTGCAAAAAGCGCTGTTACGTTTTCCGTGCTTTTAAAACAATAATAAGGCTTCTTAGTCTAATATGTTATTGTACTTGTATAAACTCATATTTTATCAATATTTAAAACATTTCAAAGTGTTTGTTTTACTTTGTTACTTTTAAATGTGTGTTTTNATTTTTACAAAATACCTTAAGGCACAAAACAAGTACAAATAAAAAATAAGCTAAGAAAAATGTTTGTAAATAATAAACCCAAAAATTAAACACGAAATGATTTACTTTGATCGTAGCGAATGTAACATCAAAACAATAATAAAAGTGTGTCCCAGGGTGACCCACGTTAGTTAGTACTGATTTGTACTTCAAAACTGATTACTTAAAAAAATGCACTTTTTTAAATTTACATAAACGCAATAACCTTAATAATGTTTAAAATATAAAATACCTCAGACAAGGAAAAATACAGTTTGTCTACTCCGGTTTCGAACTCATGACATCAGAGATTAACCAATTAGACAGCTCGACAACGAAGCAGTAATACACACGTATTGTCTGTCATCTATGTTTCTTTAAAGTTGACAACAACGTGTGTGTTTTATATTGTTGACTGGCAACTTTTGGTCATTCCTTCTGTTTTCTTGTGTGGAAGACAGTGCAGATTACTTTNGAGAAAATAAATAATTACGATAATGGCTTATTCCGTAAGCCAAATGGCGGATATGAACTACATTTATGGTCTTGCGGATGGTAATTCAGTAAGATCACGTGATATTGATTCAGAAAGGTACCCCTACAGGCGTTTACCTTGTTCAAGAATGTTCCAACGAATCCACCAACGTGTGCGAGAGATGGGTTCATTTGACAGGAGATCTATGGACACTGGACGACCCAATGCTTATCTTGAGGAACGAGTGCTTCGTCACGTGGATGACAATCCAAAAGGTAGTACGAGAAGAATTGCATTAACGGAAAGGGTTAGTCATATCATTATTTGCAATATTCTCCACGAAAGCCTTTTATACCCCTACCACCTTAAACTGGTGAAAGAACTTGATGAGGCTGACTATCTTCCTCAAAGAACATACTGCCAACGAATTCAACAAAAGTGTGCTGCAGTCCTCAATTTCTTGGCATTTTTCTTGTTCACTGATGAGGCTGGATTTACACGTGACGGAGTCGTCAACTACCATAATAATCACATTTAGAGCGACGAAAACCCTCATGCAGTGCGACAGGACAAACTTCAACATCTGTTCAACCTAAACGTTTGGGCTGGAATCGTGAATTATCATTTCATAGGCCTCTATTTTTTTACCTCCGCGTCTGACGGGAGATAATTATATGCAGTTTCTCCAAAATGAATTGCATCATTTAATGAACAATGTACCTCTGGCCGTTGTCCGACGAATGTGGTTCATGCATATTTATGCTCCGGCTCACTTTAGTCGGACAGTTCGTCATTATTGGGATGGCCGTTTTCCACAAAGATGGATTGCTCAAAGACGACCCACTGAATGGCCAGCTCGATCACCAGATTTAAAAACCGAATGGGTTTTTATCTCTAGGGANATTTAAAATCCATTGTTTACGGAACTCGTGTGCCTGATGTTGGAGTTCTAAGAGAACGAATACAAAACGGATTCGAGCAAATACGCAACTCTCCAGGAGTTGTTAACAGAGTGCAACAAAGTATGGAACGCAGGCTTACAGGATGTACTGAAGCAGGAGGAGGCCATTTTGANCAATTGTCTCGTGATTGGCTTCATAAATCTTTTAATTACGGCCAAACTATTGGCTTGAGAGTACCAAGAAAAAAATTGTATACATTATAGGGTCCAAGGAATTCACCCTCCAATTTATTTCACTCAATTTATTTACACCCTGTGTATAGAGAGTGTTCATTTGAAAAGTTTCCACCTTAATATCTCAGGAATTACGTGAGATTGATAATTAAGAAAAAAAAAAACGTCTACTTTTGAAACAAGGGGGATGACCATAAAGTGTGATAGGAATATTGACGAGTCAGTGATAGGCCTACTCACTTCAGAATTTCAAACAGAACCATACCTTGAGTGATAGCTCATTCGAAAGAACATTTTTCTCTCTGTACAATGCCATCAGTATTTTTATAAAAGCGTACATCCACAATTATTTACAAATGTCGAAACATACAAATTGCTCATGATTATGGTATCAACAAGGAAGAATAAGTTTGAAATAGGATAATAAAATTCCATTTTTTAACCAAAGAAATATTACTTTTTATTAGCGAAACAAAGATTTCGACTCTACAGTAACTAAGGTAAATGTTCAAAATGTTCACCGTTTCTCGCTAAACAGTGGTGAAATCTATTTTCAAACTCATCTCTAACGTTTTGGAAAGTCTCTTGAGAGATGACCCTACATATCCTAGTTATTATATTTTTTTTTAAATCGTAAGTTTTAACTGGCTGCGTCGCGTAAACAACATATTTCAAGTACCCCCATAAAAAGAAATCTAAGGTGTTAAATCGGGAGACCTTGGTGGCCACCCTATTTGTCCTCTTCTGCCAATTCACTTACCAGGAAATCTCCTGTTTAACCACTGCCGGACAGGTAATATTGATTTTCAAGAGTTTCCATTATTGGAGAATCAATAACATTATCTAGCACGTTCAAGCACTTTTCATCTGTCAAATTTCACTCTATGAATACAGGCCCGATAATAGTGTCACTCAAAATAGCTGCCCACACATTTAAGTTTTGGGGCCACTGAGTATGCGCCACTGTAAAAATTTGAGGATTTTCATCACTTCTGTAGCGGCAGTTTTGTTTATTGACATAACCATTCAAATGAAAGGTGCACTCATCGGTATATTGTAGAACATAATCACGTGATATTTGTATGTTTCAACCTTTGTAAATCATTGTGTATGTACGCTTTCGTAAAAGTCTTAGTGTCATTGTACAGATCGAAACATTTTATTTCCAATGAGCGTACACTCAACGTATAGTGCTTTATAAAATTCTGAAGTTAGTAGGCATATTAAGCCTATCACTGACTCGTCAATTTTCGTATTACACATTTTGATCCTCCCACTTGATTGAAAATTGACGTGTTTTTACTTAAATCTCAACGATTTGTATTTCCTAAGATAATAAGGTTGAATCTTTTCAAATGAACACCCTGTATATATTTCAAGTCAAAAATACTGTTACTAAACAAGATATAAATATACAAACACACACATGCCGGGGTGTGAAATAAATTCTTACCTGTACTGAATTGGCTCATTTGCGTGTACAGCTCTCAATTTGTTTACAAGCTCGTATATGATGTGTAAAAGAAAGTAAAGGTTCACCTGCAAGAAACGATAATTTGATCATCTTTTTGCATTAGTAAAATTGTGTTACTTTAAGTCAACAGTTGGAAGTGCTTCACAAATAAGCAGAGCTGAATAACACAAACCACGTTGTTATATATTATATCCAATTATTAATGCTTCCCTGACGCCCTGTTAGGATTCGAGTAAACATCCCAGCGGCAAAACAAACACAATGCAAGGAATGATTGTGTAGCTAATTAGATCTTTTGAAGGGAGTATCATTCAGCAGTATGCATTGTTTGTAAGTCGGAAATATTCATGGCATGAAACTGTGTTAAACCATACTTATTTTTTCGATATGGTAAAAGAGGAACTTTAGTTAAAATATATTATTTCTCTGTACTATACGTTCGTAGAAAACAGAAGTTCATTAAAACTAATGTAAGTTCACTTTAAAGGGTCTTCATGGCAACGGTTTGCACATTTTTATGCCTTGGTAATTAATTAACCACTACACGTGACGAAACTGACAGTGTAAAATAAAAACATATAAAAAATGGTTTGATCTTTTGATATACAAAAATATTATATTGCTTTTTGTAAATTTTTTAAACTCCAGTTGCTGCACACAAGCTATTCACTAAACAATAAAAACACATTATAAGATGTTATATACACTTCAAAAATGTAATCATCGATGCCATTCAGTGCTGTCACACGTATTAATTCCTGTGCTCAATATATTTAAGTATAAAGCGCACAACAGGCTTCATATATTTGATTCTCACAAAACTTTACGTGTAGGTACGTAAATGCTATAAGGTGATTCCAGGTGATTTCGTCAAAGCTTGTAATTCGACCATTACCCAAATGGACATATATCGCATGGATTGTGACGCCTGATGGTTTCTCGTGTTTCCCTGTCGGTCAATTGGTTCCTGACATTTCGACCTTTAAGGGTGGGGGTGCCGATAATTTTCTTTTAAGCAAATTTAACTGTTTTATAGTATGTATCAATACGGTTTTAGGTTTCGAAGGAATTGCTAATATACCTATTACTTTAGGAGCTACACGTGTCTGAAGTTCCAATTTTTGCTGTTTTGTGGCTCAGTAATCTGTCAAACCATTTGCCCCACAATTACTGAAAAACAAATACATGTTCCTTGCAACAATTACTTTCGTGTGAATATTAGATTATTTCAATATATCATGAGGCAGATAATTTACATATATTTTAATATTTTAAAAATTGCTGTTATTTTTATCAAGGCAGAGTAATAACACTACTAAAAAAATACGTAAAAGGATATCGGTCATTCGATTCTCTGTTTAATTATCTTTCACTTGACACAAATATAAAACAAATATATATGCAGATACTCCAATTTTTCATGCCACAACATTAATAATCAATTTTCTGTCCATGA
>KZ888331.1:3365-14467 GCA_003456935.1 Machilis hrabei
CCTCTGACTTATAAAGTAAATTATTCAAACGTTGATTGATACAGAAATATTATAAAACGTTAAAGTTGCGTTAAAAAAGCCGAAAGAGGCAGAAAAACCCTGCTTGCATTGATTCTGGGCCAACAGTACCTATTCAAGTTAATATTTTGCAAGCGTAGGGAGCAGTGAATTCGAAGGGTGTGAGCCGAGACCACCCGGAGAAAGCAACTGGCGTTCCATGGAGAAATTCTGGGCAGAGCAGAAGTGTTTGGACATAAAGAGACAGGAATCACTGGTAAGGTGACTATTTTGTACTATCACGGATGAAGCGTGCCAAAGAGAGCAAGAGAGTGATGGCGTATGCCACAGAGCTGATGTCATTAATGAAATTGCGCTACAGAGCGGAATTTAGTAGCTCGGAGAGTAAGAGCGTAGCAGTACAACCCGTTACCAGCGCCCCAAATTCGACAGTACGTGACAAGTAACACCAGAGGGCAATAAAGACTCTTACGACCGAGCAGAACCCCTAACTGGATCCCGGACGAGCACGGTGCAGCGCTAGAACATTGCGTATTACGGACGTAGAGTGATGCAGATCCGCGAAGCCTAGTGATGGTGTACTTCACAGGCGTGAGAGAACACTGGCGGACGAAGTATAAACCGGCTGGAACGTTACAACCCCAGAGAAGGTCCAGGGACAGAAGTGAAGAGGAAACGAGACGCCAGGTAGTGTGAAAAGAAGAATACCTGAGGTAAGCAAAAATTGACTCTAGTAAATGGTGGAATTGTGCTAAACTTGAGTGCAGTGAGTTGCTAATTATGGAGTGCACCTACCAAAGGGTGTCAAGATGACGACGTGGACAGCATGACACCAGCCAGTATCAAGCTAAGAGCTGTAGTAAAGTTGTAATTGTTGCCCATCAGGCCTTGTGTTTAGTTAAGAATAGGCGAGACATCAATTGTATAGCGGACCCACGTAGGACGAGCGTCAGTTTAAGTTGTTAGTCCGTGGGTTATATCCTAACATCCTTGAATATAAATGTTCAATCCCACGATTCCGTTCTTTGATTGGCCGCATCAGAAAAATTGGTAGTAATGAGTTTTCTATAGTGGAATGAACCACCAAGTCAGCATTACTAAATCAGTAAGAGTACACCCCGAGATAAGGTTCTCGTGTTCTGCTAATAACTCCTGTGGTGCTGGTCAGGCACTGAGAGCAGGTCACAGGTAGTACTGGACGGCTGTGTGTAGGTCTCAGGTCCTATATAGCGAGATTTCGTATAACTCAGCTGACCAAGTTAGGAGATAACGCTATATAAAATATGGCTACCCAACGTGGTCTCGTATAGAAAGAGCTACACAGCGTGGCTCGAGATAGAAAAAGTTACTGCATAACGGCAGGACACGAATATATACAAAATAAAAAAGGCGCCCATCAAGAATCAGTGCAAGGATTAGCTTCGTTACAATTGAATTAGAACGAAGTAAATAAATAAGAATAAATTAAATCTTGAGCACTGGTGCAACTAATAAAAGTAAAATAGAGAAATTGCAACTTTGGATTGCAAAAACCAGGGCCAATTGGCAATAGAGGGTGAAGGTACAGAAAAACCTAAACCTATAGATGACACCATGTTGGTTCAGATGGATGCTAGTAGCAGGACAGTTCCGTTACTGGAAAGAACAGCAGACTCAGACCAAGACGAAGCTTTTCTTTCAAGTACGGATACAAAACTACTTGGTGAGAATAGTAGAGGGGCGTGGAAAAGGGTGACAAGAAAAACTAGCTCACATAGATTACAGACAATAGGTAGTGGTAAAAAAAGTCACTCAAGGTGCTAAGAATCCTAACACAAGCGTGTCGTTAGACATACTCCGGCAACTGTTAGAGGAGAACTTAACTTCTACTGAACCATGCCGATATACAGCATGACACTGTACAAACACAAAGTACACAGGTACGAGATACTGTGCAAACTCATATTGCGGGTGCACAAGGGCTCAGTGACAAAGTAAGTTCGGGGCTAGATAAGATATTCACCCAAATGCATATGATAGAAGAACAGCTGAACTAGCAAGACACAAAACTGGAAGGGTTAGGCAAACAAATACAGGATGTTGGTGAGGCTTGTCATCAGCAGTGTAATGCCTTAGAAGTGAGACTGACCAACTTGATACTGCTAGTGCGAGAGTTAACAGTAAGGGCAAATGCAACAGACCAGTCCCTCGCGGAAATGAATAACGAACTCCAACAGACTAAGCAACAAATCGAGTTATGCGTGAAAACTTTGGACAACAGTGTCGTAAAGTAGAATGAACAATGGAAAATATGTTGCGAATTACAGGACCGAGTGGAACACCACGAAGTACAACTGATGGGCCTGGAAGAAAAGCTGAATAATAAAGTACAACAGATACACCGTGAGCTGTGTAGTAGGTTAGAAACAGAGACAGGATTGAGAGTCGGTGGTAGCACCAACGCTCACCCACTAACCTAGAGCGAGTTAGAACCCCACGCAAACGTGACTGAACTGGGTGTCAGACCCAACGTCATGACCCATACTGACAGTGAGTGGTCAGATGACGCACACAGTCACGACACGTATTGGCCCAAGTCACGGCAACAGCATAAGCGTAAAATATCTGGCAATGCGGGTTTAGGTTATGTACCACATTATAGCAGTGAACAATGTGATGAAGAAAAAACAGCTTATACACTGACTCGTAAGTGCGATAATAATGCATGTTATCACGTGACATTACGTGATTTAACGCCTAATCACTTGATTTTTAGAGCCGAAGATGACATGGAACCGTGAAAATGGCTAGACAAGGCAAAACGGAATTTTACTACCGTGGACATTTGACCAGACTTTAGAAAACTTGAACCCTTATTCAGAGGCAAAGCCCAAAGCTGGTACGAATCTGTTTGTGACGAATTACATAGTTAAGAAGATTTCGAATGGAGTTTTCTCCAGTTCTTTAAGAGTTCAGAGACATATATGCGACGCGATTTATATAATGACGAGCAGCAACGTGAGGAAGCTTCTTTAAGCTATGCGAACCAAATGCGGGCACGCAATTTAATGTTAGTGAAGCCGCTACCTCACAAAGAGTTAAGCCAACTTCTGACTGAAGGTTGTCAGTCAGCATTGAAGAAGACAGTACTGAAAGCAGGGACGAATGCTCGATCATTCAGAGATTTCCTCCAATAGGTCAAAACGGACATTAAGATCTTTCCCATACGTGACAGGAATTCTGGTCCGAAAGAGAGGCAGAACCCACAGTCACAATGACATTACGCTGGTCATGAGAGACAAAGTCCTCCGAGAAACCGCTTCAGTAGACCACAGATCCATCAGATCCAAGTAAAGGATGGAAAGAAATATGAGAAAACACAGACAAATTTTTCTCAATGAAAGTATCACAATTGTGTGCAGCCAACAATAGGTTCAATAACTACAGGCACACACCAAAGCACCCAAAACCGTGAGGTCGGGGAAAACAATCATACACAAGGGAACAATATTAACTACAACCACTCCACCAGGATGAAGTCGGGACAGGTTGATTCACAAACATTCGGCAATAACATAAATTTAGGACCTTATTATAAGCAGAGCGATAGAGTAAATAATGCATGCATGACGAATGGATGCATGAGACATGAGCATATGAGTTAGGGTGCATGCGGAACACCTGGAAATATGTATAACACTAATTATAACATGTATAAGGATCAAATGTGTGACGTGTATTCGTGTTGTCCGAGAAATAGACAAACGGAATGCAACAGATGGCCCCGGAGGCCATATGACTGGAATCGATCATGGCGACCGCAGTATCGCAATAATAGACACAAGCCAGGTTATTCAGATGACTTCTACCGAAGTGACACGACAAGGAATGACTCGAACGATAATAACCAACACCATGACACTGGTCATTGGAGGAACGGAAATATGTATCCACAAGGATTGGGGACTGGTCAGAATAGAGTATTCACACCCAGTCGGGAATGGAACGGATCACCTAATCCGAATAACATTAAGCTTAGACTAGGATGGAGTACTTAGAGGAACTCTTATACTGTCCCTAGCGTTAATAATCGGTCCAGGAAAATTGGAATGAAGCATGACCAGGAGGAGGGTTATTCGAATCATACATCGAGAGTATGAGAGAATAATTACGACTTCCCTAGGCACCATAACAATGAAAACGAAACAAAATACGCAGACAGCACGCCGATCGAGAGGTAGGCAGTGTAGTGACGACACAACCTCTAACAACACCACAACTAGACAAGTGTAAATGTTCGTGGGAACGACGAGTCTGTTATTTACAGATTCATAATAGAGAATATAGTAACAACAGTAAATTCAGAGGGAGAATGGAAATAGGTGAAATAGTAGAAGGGCTACTAGATAGTGGGTCAGATATTTTTGTAATCAGGAACAGTATTACTCCAGTAGAGAAAATACACCGACTATGGTTAAAGATGGATACTGCTACCGATTGTGCACATTCAATGGGTTATGTATACCTATGAATGGCAATCAAAGAACAAGTGTTGTATGATAAAGCATATGTCTTTGAGTCAGTACTCCCAGTTGACATACTCCTTGGACAAACCTTTCTTCAGAAGTACCAAGCGAGGCTGGATTTCGACAGTAGAACCAATAGATGCATAAATGCAGGGAATGGGATAATAATACCACAAAGCCAACCTAAGCGTTGAAGTTATTACTGAACCTGAGTTCAATGCGAGGGGGACACTAATGGATAGGTACACGGAAAGTGATGTTAATTGTATTTTTTTAAGGTTCCCGAACCTAATGTAGTGAAGGCTGTGGACGGTAATGTACCAAAAGGTACTGAGAATATTGGTGATAATGGCATGGAGCGAAACGCAAAATTCATTAAAAATCGTCGGGGAAAATGGAAAATAGACACACGTAAAGAACTTAGCGATAGGACCGAACATTCTACAAACCGTAAAGAGGGTAGAAAAAATACCGAGGTAAAGGACGTTCTCCATGCGGACAACGGGAACCGAGAAGCCCTGTCAAACGCTAATGAGGTCGCGATCCAAGCACCGTTGTCGCAAACTTCGCTAAGTAAAATAATGCATCGTCATGTATCAGTAATACACCAAATATTAGTAAATTGAATGATGAATCTTCGAAAACGAATAAGGAAAAGTTAAATAAAAGCGGGCATAGCGAGTTAAAATATGCCGATATACATGCCTTAACCAAACAACCAATGCAGCAGAAACATTGCTTAATTACCAATAGAGAACAGAGTACCAGGCATACAAGTGTTACAGGTGATAATCCAAACTCAGGAATATTATTGACCTTGGCAGATCAACCTACAAGCAAAGTATTACCAATACTTGACCCGATGGTTGTACCAATCATCACTAATCATAGTGCTTTGTTTGAGAATAAGTTGGACCATATTACAGGGTTCCATCATTATATTGATACTGGAAAAGCCCCACCTGTTCGACAAAGACACCGACCAACCCCTACACAACATAGAGCAGCATTACGAGCTGAGTTAGTGCGACTGTTAGATCTTGGGATCAAAGCAAGGAGCCAGTCGCCATGGGCATCGACAATTGTATTGGTAAAGAAACGAGATGGCACCGTGAGGTTGTGTGTGGATTCGAGGAAGACGAACCTAATTAGTATCCGGGAATGCCCGGTATCCAGTTCCCCAGTTGAAAGAGATCTGGCCGAAATTATCAACCAGTAAAATTTTTAGCAACCTCGACTTAAAGCTCGCATATTACCAGATCAAATTAGAGACATCCAGACAAAAAACACCGCGTTCTTGACCGCATTTGGGTTATTTGAATATAGACGCATGCTCTTCGGGTTGTGTGGTGCCCCTGGCACATTTCAAAACTGCCTCGGTACGATTCTACGTGCCCATATTGACATTGATTAATATGTGTACTTAGATGATACTATTGTGTTTAGCGATGAGGTCACAATTCATCTGAAATCACTCGATGCAATCTTAGAAAACTTAGAAAAGGCTGGCACAAAATGTGCACTCGACAAATGTGTCTTCTTACAGAAGGTAGTTATTTACTTACAGGTGAGAATGTCTGCTGAGGGAAATCGGGTGACCGAAAACCAAGTAAAAACTGAAAAAGGAAATTCCACGCCCAACAAATATCTAACAGTTAGACCGTTTCATCGGAATAGTAAGTTGGTTACGAGAGTTCATCCGTACGCAAGCGACTTTCTAAAACCCTTGGATAATGTTGTCAACCCCCGAGGGAAAAAAATCCGTTGGAATAACGAAGCCAAACTAGTTTCCGTAGACTCCAAACCGTCTTGAGCACAAATAAAAGTCTGCTATGACCAGAGTACGATGCAGAGTTCTGTCTCGCCTGTGATGCCTCAAAAACAGGCATAGCAAGCGTTCTGTTCCTGGGTGAACTTTCCGAACAAAGGGTTATAGGATTTAGTAGTAAGGTACTTAATAAACATCAGCAGAACTATGCTATAGTACAGCTAGAGCTGTTAACGGTTGTAAAAGGTATCGAGAAATTTTGAATATAGCTCGAAGGTAAAGCGTTTATGGTATACACTGACAGTGCAGCCTTGAAATATCTGTACAAAATGAAATCGGTTGCTGCTATGATACAGCTTTGGGCTATATACCTCACCGACTATGAATTCACTGTCAATCATATTCCTGGAGCTCTCAATCTGATAGCGGTTTTCTTCTCGAGAGCCAGAGGACGGGATAAGGAGGAGGATGTGATCGTGGAAGAGGCAGGCAAGTTCGACGTTACGTCCTACCAGGTTTGTTCCGTAACGGTAAATGGGGGAGATACTGCCAAAACCTGGCAGCAATTAAAGCCAAATAATCTAGCTTAAGAACAGAGAGCAGATTCGAACCTAAAACCTATCATACATTACTTGGAAACAGGCCAACTGCCCACAGAGGAGCAGATAGCAAGTAAGCTACTACGAACCAAGGCCAAGTATCGGTTAGATGATAATGGAGTCCTAAATTACCTAACCACTACGGGCTACGGGGACGTGATAAAACGAGAAATGTTAACACGGAAATATGGGGTTCTAGGTTGGCTTCTGGTTGTACCGAGCCCATTGGTAGATTTCGTATTGAGATGTGCGCATGATGATGACACGCAATCCCACAAATCCATGCTGCTTCATAGGATAATCGTATATATTCATAATAAAAGTCCGTATCAGGAAGCAAGCATTCTACCAATAATAAGAGGAGCATAATTTGTACGAAACTTGGTGAAGATAATATTTTGGTCAAAAGCATGTTCTGGTAATCTAATATGATTCTGCATCCAATACCAGAAAAGAAATGTTGTGTTTCAGTTATGTGTAATATATTATTCATTGTCCACCAATGTGCTTTTATAAGATGCGCTCGCTTTGTTTGAAATACAGAATTGCTTTTCCCAGATTACAATCAACGGGACTGTAGGCCCACTTTCAAAAACACATACCTTATGGAATGATCTATTTAGATTGATTAAAGAAAAAAACTTTATCAAGAGTATTAAATAGTTATTTTATTTTCATTTACTTCAATTCTTTGTCCTTTTTCGTTTGCATTAGAAAAAAATAAGAGTTTGTATCTACTACCCCAGACTTCCTAGAAAAAACAAAATTACCTTATGCCCAAAACGAGCCAATTAAAATTCATGGACTGCTTGAAGAAGCACACGCTTTACCGCCTGAGCTACATAGTAATAATAATGATACACATGTTTCAAGATAAATCAATTTGAAAACCTGAATTTAGTTTTCAATAAATTTTAGGTTTTTCCCTTTTTGTCAGGAAAAGACAGTATTAAATGTCTTCTTTCAGATATAGAATTATCTGGTAGATTTGCTATCTTCCATTAAAGAATAGATCTCCTGGATTAGAACCACCAATTAAACTTCAGAGAATTGAAGTAGAAGCACACGATATACACTCTAAGTTACGGAGTATTGTTAGTGTAATATGTATCAAGATTAATACATAATAAATAGTTCACATTAGTTTCCAACGAGGTTTGGGATTCGAATCCACGCGGGCAGAGACCATTGCATTACCAGTCCAACGCCTTTACCATTTTAAATTTTTGTTTGTATTTATTTTTTTAGTTGCTACCTACTGCGCTTTTTTTCGTAACTTTTCAGGGTTATACCTTAATTATTTATGGGACTTCTTTGGTACAATCATATGTGTTTAATACTACTGATGAGTTCCATAAAATGGATTACATGAGCTATAGACGAAATAAGTTCTTGTCAAATAACTGCTTAATGTTACCTCTGTGTATGTGAGCGTTCCTGTACGGGTCTAAAATATTCTCGAAACGCGGCCACATCTACCACTTCAGTTCGTACTAAGGTGTTCACAAAGTGTATATAATGTGCAACATACCATACCCCTGCACGGTGCTTCGGAGCTGGAAACATAGAAGTCTAAGGACACGGCCCTTCTAAGCCAGTATTCTCGATCGTGATCTGTGAAAGGACCCAGTCGTTCTAGTAGCCACTCATACGTATTGATGATGGGCGTACATGAAGAGAGGTGATGTTTAGTGGTATCTATACTGTTGCATATGACACATGTACTATAACCTACTATGTTAATGCGATTAAGGGTATCCAATGTAAGCACAACATGCTGAATCACGACATAAAAGGATAACTGAACTGGATCAGGGAGCCAGGAATAAGATTAATTTATCCATATTCTGTTCCACTGTCGATGTGGTGCTAACTCCATTATTCGCGGTGGCATCAAGGAGGGCTGAACAAGGAGACTCTATAGGGACCTAGCCTTCCGTATCTCTGTGGTGACAAGAAAGGTGAGACCTTCTGATTTCATGGTCCCCAGTACTATATTGAAGTGAGGCGGAGCATGTAGTGGTTGATCATTCCAAGGTCTAGGAATTAAGACTGTGTTACTTCTCTACGATGACACTATCAGTGTTAGCATTGCATCCCCTGACCCAGCTACGGCGTTCCAATATGTTCGAACGTTTAGGCTAAGGCACTTTTTACGAAGCGAAAATAGGCCCAGACCTCCCGACGGTACAAATAAATTAAATAGATACACGTTTAACGTTAAGTTAGTGTATTAAATTATATTTAGTTATGTCCGCTAATTTGCTATTCCACAACCTAAAATACTGGTTTCAGCAAAAAAAAAGTAATATATATCTGTATTGAGAGGGAGAGGGTGGTCAGGAGAAGAGAGGAATACTCAGGATTAAGAGGGAGATGGTGGGTCAGGAGAATATAGGATTAAGAGGGAGAGGGTGGGTCAGGAGAAAAGAGTATTATTCAGGATTAAAATGAAGAGGGTGGGCAAGGAGAAGAGATAAATATTCAGGATTAAGTAGGGAGGGTGGTTCAGGAGAAGAGAGAAATATTCAGAATTATTAAGGAAAGGGTGGTCAGAAGAAGAGAGGAATATTCAGGATTAAAAGGGAGAGAGTGGGTCAGGAGAAGGGAGGATGAAGAGGGAGAGGGAGGGTCAGGAGGAAAGAGTACAAGATGCTTGTGGATGTTACGTAACCGGCTGAGAGGCGGCGCCAGGCAGGTGCGAGTGGTTACGTAATCAGGAGCGAGAGGGAGGTTGCGTAATTGGCAGAGAGGAACGAGTGGGAGGTTACGCAATCGTCTTCTCAGAGTAGTGAGTGGTAGGTTACGCAATCCTCTGAGACGATTGAGAGGGATTTTCAGAGGATTAAGAGGTGCTCAAACTCTCATTACTATACTACTAAAGTGCGTACGGTCATTAAATTATTTTCCTTTTATAATGCATTAAACGTCTACTGCTTCACAGTACACACTTGAAACTAGGTAAATTAATTTTCATATCCGAAAAATCAGTTTCACAGAGGTTTCTTAATTGTGTGTTAGAAGATCAGTATACCCACTAGATTAAATCTTCAGCGTGTACCCAGTTTTAAATCACAAATTTGTTTTGTGAGTTTCAAATTTGCAAGTGGTACCCTATATAGCCTATTAGTACGTGACGTCTGGTAATTCGAATTCCCTGAAAACTGTCATATGGTTTCTTACACATTTATTTAACTTAAATTCAAGACTATTCAAAATTATATTTAGAGCCAACTCTTGAACAGCATAGCATTTTTTACTAAATAAGTGTAGGGGTTCGATTACCGATAGATTTAATACCAGAAATCGTGGTTTCTATATCCACACAACGTTGATGACTAGGTTTGTCCATCCATCTCTATGAAACATTATAATTATTGTTCATTGTTTTGAAATAGCCCATGTTGTATCCGTAAAACTACTACACCATATTTTTTCATTACCATTTTGTATTTCATGTGATATATAGGATATATATAAATGTTTCGTGAATTCCACAAGGATCTTTATGCTTTCTAATGACACTGAACGTGTTAAAAGATTATTAAATCATAGGTTGCTTGCAGCAACTCAGATAGTGGAAGTCGAGGTCAGAAAATTGTCTGGCTGAGATGGCCGATTGATCTAAGGCGTGCAACATCGCTCGCTGGAGGAAGTTCTGTACATCATGGGTTCGAGCCCCGTCTGGGTTAGGAAGTTTTCTCAGTGAAACTAAACCAAGATTTAATAAATATGTATGGTACTTAAAACTATGTTATAAAGGATGATATTGAAAAATAAACACACACAGATATCTGTTAAGTCAGTAATAACATTCAAAAGTAAAAAACTTTCTTTCTGTCAATGAACAGTTCTTTGCAGAAAAACATTACACAAAAATGTCAATCAATTCATCAGTAAAGATCCTGAACCCAATCTCTTGAAATATCTTTGTAATAAAATCTCTATACATTATTTACATGTATTAATACATTGCAAGAGAACTGAATGCCTTTATTGTCTAAACATCTTCATTTGTAGTTTCTGAATACAATATTTCGGTATTGACTATAAATGTTAAGAATTAAGTAATTGGAATAAGCATCAACAAAAGCGAACGAAGTATGAACAAAATAATCTTCCAAACAACTTTATTTTAATATTGATCTAATTTATTTCAAATTCCACAATGAAGGAAAAAATCCTAATTAATACAATTCAATCAAAAGCACA
>KZ888339.1:4415-14635 GCA_003456935.1 Machilis hrabei
TGGGGCGATTAAAAAAAATGTTACTCCTGAATATCGATTTGTATTGGTCTCATGAACGTACCATAGAAGTTTGTACCATCACTTATGAATCACCCTGTATACTCAATGCTTTAACTTTGAAAAATGAGGTCCTACTCCAGTTTCTGACAAAATATTAGGTAGGGGCAATTGGGGTAAGTGGAGACTGGGGTATTTGGATACAACCCCAATTTCTTAAATATGGAACATGCAATTCACTAGGTCAAACTAGGTACTGTCTACTTCATCTATCTTCTCGAACTAGATTGAGTGTCACAACTCTGGGTCTTGTAGAAACAAAGAAATGGATGTATTTTTGACACCCTTAACAAAAAAACTTATTTTACTTTTCGTAAGGTGGTCATTCAAAGCTAATTTTTTCCCTCTGTGTTGTAAATTTCTCAAATGTTTTATTGGCAGTTGTTACTAGTTGTTTTAATACACAAGCACATAAAATAATTTGTTTTTAGATTTACTCATTTTTCTACAATTCACATGTGTACATTTACCCCACTTTTTGAAAAAGTGGGGTAAGTGGAGACTTAAAATCTGGGGTAAATGGAGACACAAAAGTAGGTTCAAGTGACGATGTCAGCCTATGCCCGACTGAGAATGAAGACGATGTTGACGACCCAAAACCAAAATCAATCACAAAACGGGGACCCCCAAAGGATCGAGGTCCAGGGTACAAGATTAAAAAAAAAAGATGTGCCTAATGGGAAAACTCAAATGCAGTCTACAGAACCAGCCCTTGAAGTTGAACAGTACTATGCAGTGGACTTTGGTAGAAGGTGGTACATTGGGAAAATAACTTCGTTTAAAGGGGAAAGGATTGTGGTGAAATTTCTTGAAAGAATATCAGACGATTTATTTAGGTGGCCACAAAGACCTGATGTTGACAAATTCAACAAGGAGGACATTTTTTATGGCCCTTTAGAAGTGAAAGGAACAATTCCATTTTCAATAAAACCAAGTCCAAACGAGCTCCAGAAACTATGGATGGTTTACAAAAAGTCTGACTCTTAAGTGACGCTGAAGTGTTTTAGGGCGGAGGCTATAAGCTCATGTTTTTTAAACCTGTCAAAAGTAAAGTTCTATTTCTTTTTCTTTCCTTAAGAGTTGCAAATCTATGTTAATTTAGTCTATTCTTTAGGTTCAGTGAAAGTATTGTATTCCTTAAATATTTTTTTAAGTACGGTAGGTAGCACTGAACATTTGATTTAGCAACAATGTAAATTTCTGTAATCTCTTAGTGTTCTTTCCCATATTCTGTAGATTTGAAATGTTTGTATCATTATTCATACCCACATTGAGTATTAGGTTTCCTTGTTTTGTCCATTTATTTCAATTAGATATAATTCTGTCAGTGTATTAACTCATTTGTGAAAACTTATAAGTTAGCCTACATTGTAATTAAAATAGGCCTAGGCCTAATAAAATTGTATTTTGAAACTAATTTTCAATTACTATCCTAATCACAGCTTCAAATTTGTACACCCTGAATCATTTAAGGCCCCTAGTGGGTGGATTGAGCTTTTTGTATTAAGTTTTTCATGTTTTTAAAACTTGCAATTTTAGAGATTTTAGTGTAGATGTAACTTCTGAAAAATGGAACTTTTTTCGTATTTAAATTAGAAAAGTGGAACAAATTGCACTCAGAAGATAAAAGCATGCTCTTTGTATCCATATACCTCAAATAATATTTCATCTAACACTACAGACAGGAGAGGGTGTGTCTACATTTCCCCCAACTCGTGGGGTAAGCGGATACATCTGCAGAGGGAAAAACATTTTATTTTTTTTTATTTTAGTGTATGCTATTTTGTAAATTACATTCATGCAACTGAAAGGCCAAATACCAAAACTCATAACATAACCAAAGAGGTGTACCAGGCACTCAAAATTGAAACTTTTTTTTTTTTTGTATCCACTTACCCCACTTGCCCCTAGTGCTTTAATTTTTAAACAATACAGTATTTCACCATGTCATATATTTGCTATTTGATACAGGTTTGACAACCTAGATCTGTGTGGCCACATGAATATGATATGAAACGACGGATTTGTAAACTGCAGAGACTGAGACAATGTATAAAACAAATAAAAATAAAAAAGTGAAGTCATTTATACAACACATACACACTACGGAAGAAAATCTATCTTTTCTTGACTACCATTATCAATGTTTTGCATGCATTGTTTATGTCACTTGTGTTTTGTGAATTTAACTGCAATATTCTGTCTAATTTAGGGCTTTCACACTTAAGACTAAAAAAACAAACAACCAGTTGCACTGTAGTTCTATTTTCAGTCAAAAAAGTATACTCAAAGACTTAAACTCCCACTTTTCACTCATAGCTAAGCAAAATTACCAAATTGCCTACTGTTTCTCTTCAGGAGTACATGATGATGATGTGCGGTTTCACGGCTACTCGACTACACGTCATTCGAGCTGCTTTACACATATCCAGCACAAACTATTTTTATGAAGGTGATGATGAACACTTTTTATTGAGACAGTGAATAACACCTAGCCTAGCCAGAAATTGAACCTGGGACCTCCGGCGTGCAAGGCCACTAGACTACTAGGACCGGCTTTCAGGAGTAAATAGTCTTCATATTAATATATTTTGTAATATATAATGTTTTATTCAACAATTTTATGGAAAACATAATGCCAAAATCGTGAAATATTTGAAACACCAAAAACCCTAGACCTAATTAAATATATTGCTTAATCTTAAGTAAATAACCTATCGAAGTGAATACTACCCACTTGAATAATGGCAACCACCTACTGGAAATCTCTCCAGTGTGTGTATCATTTACTTTTACAACATATTAATGTTGTTTGCAAAATGTACCAGTAACACCAATATTAGACGCATATGTAAATCCACAAACAAAATGAAACACACAAAACAAAAACCTCACCTGTATAAGACACGCTGCAGGCCTGACATGTCACACTTTATAATATACTCTACTTTATCTGGCAACTGAGATTCTACCTCCTTCTTCAGTCTTCGTAATAAGAAAGGGCGAAGCACCTTATGTAAGCGGCGAATGATCAAGATTGTTTCTTCTTCATTCAGTTCCACCTATCAAATTAAAAAATAATGTATTCACAAGCAGCTAATATATAAATATATATAGGGGAACCCAGGGCAGAACGGAACCCTGGGGTAGGGCAGAACGGAACCCTGGGGTAGGGCAGAACGGAACCCTGGGGTAGAACAGAACACCTTCTTTATTTCATCTAGGAGTTGGCGCAAACTAGTGGCAACTCACTGAACTTCATAAGAGGCTCTACTACGCATGTCCACATAATTGAAGTTCGTGTAAGTTTGCTACTTCGTGGTGTTGCAGTGTTTGTTGTCATTCCGTGCAGTATATTGTAACGTTTGTGGTCTATTCGTCTCACGGTAAGTCAAACCAATTAATATATTTATTATGCAAATTACTACTCTTTCTAAGGTACAGTTTGAACCACATGTGCATGTATTTACTTTGTTGTGTTTCAGTTTCTAACCTAGAAAAATTACATGTTAACTTAATGTCTGTTGTTGGGGCAGAACAGAACAGGGTTCCGTTTTACCCCGGAATTATTCAACCTAACTTTCAGTGGCGGCTCGTCCAAATCTCAAAACAAGAAGCTGGTGCCAAAAAAGAAAAAAAATTAACACTTTAAAAGCATTGTTGGAAACTTCAGACTCAAGTGTAAATGAGGATGATACTGAATGTCTCTACTGCAAGGACCTTTATTCTACTTCAGTTGAAGGATGGATAATTTGTCAGAACTGTCATAAGTGGGCCCACAATTTATGTGCCGGAGTAAATAGTGAAGATGAGGATGCCATATTTATTTGTGAACTATGTGCAAATAAATAATTTAGTTTTTTTTTGTGTTTAATATTAAACGTAACAGATTTGGACTTCACTATATTACAAAATATACAATAAACTAAATAATGATGTTCTTTCATAACTTCCAATGATATAATTTAAGAAAAGTGAATTTTTCAGTTTAAGTGAATTTAAGTGAAGTGTACCATTTAACTGAATTTAAGTGTTCCGTTTAAGTGAATTTAAGTGAAGTGTTCCGTTTAAGTGAATTNAAGTGAAGTGTTCCGTTTAAGTGAATTTAAGTGAAGTGTTCCGTTTAAGTGATTTTAAGAGCAGTTTTCCGTTCTGCCCCGCCCCCTGGGGCAGAACGGACCAAATTAATTGTTTTGTCATTTTGTATGCAAGAATTTATACATTAATTTTTTTTCCCAGTTTTGAAACAGTCATGCTGTTAAATAATAAGACCACAAAACTGTCAATTTTTAAAATTATCAGACTATTATTTACTATTCTACAGCCAATCAAACGTTAAAGGTTCTGTATTGCCCCGGGTTCCCCTATACAGGATGAATAACTTAAAAGTAACATTTTCTGTACATCCTTTTTTTTTATCTATTGCATAGTTTCATAGTTGTGTTATAGTGATAATGCATTGTTTAAACTACACAAGACACCAGGGTCTTTCCAACTCTATGATCATCAATTGTTTGTTGCCTTTTGAACCACCATCCTGCCCTTGTAAAATCTAGTTTCACAATTACCATAATATGTCGATGCACGGTTTCAAAGAGGACACGCGTTTTTTGTTGTTTTTTTGTATTGTCCTCTCTGAGATTTCATCCAAGTAGAAGCTGACTTTTTAAATTAGAACCTCATACTTTTTTTCTCATCAGTGTTTTTGCAGAAATCTAGACTCCAGTATTGGCCCAAAATTCCTCAAAATTGAATGCAGCATAATACAAATATATTTTGATGTAAGTATCTGGTAGCAGATAAACAGGTGCTACGCTACTCCTTCTCATTACAAATACAATTTAAACCTCAAATAAACATTTTGAAAGTTGACAAATAAACAAGATTTTTACCTTACTCCAGCACTATGTAACGAGAAAAGCGAACTTGTATCTAGATTCAAATTCAGTCAGCTGGATTATCATGTTAGTCTTGTCAGAAATGAATTACACTTACTGAGTAACACTTAACTAAGTTGCAGTTAATATCTACATATTTACAAATTTGGTGCTCCATAAGAAGATTGTGAACTGCTGTTATCCACGGTGAAGTTCAACTGTAGGTGTGTGACAGACTGGAGGTTAAATTTAGATTATTTTGTTACCCTCTTCCCTGCTGTTTGATGTTGATGGAATAAAACTGTTATGGAGATTTAGAAAGGTTTCAGGTGAAGAGACTGCACTGGATAACGAGGGAGGGTTAGGCCACTTAATAATTTCATGGTTGGGTCCTTTTTTTGAAGAAAGTATGGCAAATATTATCTAAAACATATTTTTCTCTATTGCTGTTTCCAAAGTTGAATTGTTTCTAAGGCGTCTCTGATAACTTGTGTGTCAGTAGTTTTTATGATTTTATGATTTCTGTTGTGTTCTGACTGGCCGGTGTTATCTTTTTCTTGGAGTATGTCCTCTTGTTTTCTTTTAATCTGATGTTGAAATTATGCTTTGTCTTTCCAACATATTGCTTGTTACATTGACATTGACATATTTTATAAAGTCCACTTTTTAGGTTATTGTCAGTTTTCCCTTTGAAATACGAAAAAAAAGGTCCAATGTCTTAGCTGGAGGGTTATTAGAGCATTTCAAGACATATTTCTTGAAAATGCGATTCAGGGAGGTTGTTTAACCTGTAAGGGACCCCAATCGCCTCCCTATTCTGGAGAAAACCAGTCAAGTGTAAAGCATCATATTCTACGCTTAAACAAATGCCAAGTTCCCGACATGACAGAAAGCTGAAACTTGAAACTCTGATTCCATGAGTGTTGTAGCTACAACCAAATATCTTAATAAAACCACAATTTTTTGGAAGGGGGTAGGAAAATGGGGTTCCCACCCCTTTACAAAAACAATTTTTCTTTCAACTTCCTGATAATTTTGGTATACAGCATTGACATGTGTCAACAAATTTAATTCATGGTCTAGAAGTAATATAATTTGTATTATGATATCGACAAATGCAAAAAGACTATCAAAAGTACTGTGTTGGCACACATTTCAATGATACAGTTTTGCCACATTTAACAGAAATGTGTTAAGTACAATAGCTATAAAAATTACTGCTTTTAGGGATGGTGAGATTTAGGTTTGTGAAGTGTCGGCCGGGTTTGGAAAGTTGATGCTCATGTTTTAAGTACAACACACTAACTTGCGTTGACGATGAATGGCGATAGACACAATATTTATTGAAACACCCAGCTCAAAGTGGAAATCAAACAGATGGCATAAAATATCAGCCTTTTTTTAGGGTCATAACGTAGCTTAACTATACCCTCTCTCGAAATAGTTTTGATCATCCAATTCCTTTGTATCTTCCCAGCGATATATCCCATTCATATAGAAAAGTATTCATCTAACTGGTTATACAACCACCTTTCAGTGTGTGTGTGCAATAGAACTTTGTAGCACCCCTGCTATGTCAGCAAATAACGGTCTTCAATAATTGTTTCCCAGCGGTTATAAAACTGGTAACCAACGTTTATGGTTTTCTGTAAAACCGGTTACGCCAATATAAAAACCGTAATGGTTACCAATTCGACATCGGTTTCAATCCGTGGTGCGTAATGCTGGAATAAGTTAAAAATCTTATTTATTTATTTTTCAATTTCCAAAATGACTTCGTGTTCTTGTTTCAGACAAAATCTTAACTTCATATAACCAGTTGAAAATCACTATAATATCAAAGTTTAGTGATAAGTATGAAGATCAGATTTGCTTTAGTTTAGACTGATTGAATGTTATGGGTTTACAGTCCCACATTCGTGACATGTGAGATCTAATGGAGCTTTATAACAACATTTAAGAATGAAATAATTTTACCACTCACAAGGCAAGTAGGATATCTGATGGAGGGCTCTCTAAATTGAACACTTGTCGATGGGACCCCACTTTTTATGTCCCTCCTGGAAGAGGCCTATGATCACACCTTAATGTGGAGTGCTGCACAAGCAGGTTCATAAGACTACCAAGGAGTCAACCCCAGAACATCCTGATCAGTATGTGAACACTGTGCCTGTCTACCTTTAGTTTAAGAGGTAAACCATGATATTATGATGATTTTTTCAGTACAAAGTTTAAAACAAAACCACAAATTAAATGCTCATGCTATATCTCCAATCACTAATAGCTCCCTTATTTTTAATGAAGCAGTAATGGATTTCTACCTAGGTAGACTTATTTATAAAGATAAAATGAAATATTTTTCATAAAATTCCTCCCTGCCTTTTATTTGAGACAAGGAAAGCACGGAAGGAAAAAACGTTCTCCAGAGCATTGAACTGCAAAAAAAAAAATCTCAGACGGAGCCCGACTTGATTCTTTGCTGCAGCTGCACAGCCCGCTCTGCATGCTAGAATGCAGGCTGGACCACACTGGCCTACAATTCCACATTATTTTAATGTTTTGTATTACTGAAAATATTATTTCATTTACATTGTAATGAAAAGTGGGAAGTCCAACCAACATCAGAGGTTGTGTGTCCATCCTAGCCCACACTGTAATTAGACTGCAAATTGCAGTCCTAGGCTAGAAAGACACTAATTAAGACTGTTTAAATGTGTTATATTAAACACTGCTTTGAGAAAATGCATTTTCAAACACAAGTAAAAAATGCTATTTACTTTTGTGTTTGTAGCAAGTTAAAAAAAATACCCAATAAAGAAAATTATGCTACTTATCACAAAATAAAAACACTACATTCATCTCAGTTTTACCTCAAAACATACAGATGTGATATACTGGAATACTGATGCAATTTAGTATCACTGCTTTATGCAAAAACAAATGCTCTTGCAGATAATAGATCTCATAAAGGAATATTGCAGAGGTTGCAAAAAAGGCCGTGTTCTGTTCAGTGCAACCATCTACCACTCGTGCAGAGGTTTAGATATGATACGAAAGGGCCCACGTAACATTCGGTGCAGCATCTACCGCTCAAAGATGTGTACTACGTGCTCACTGGTGCTCGCGTACCCATATGGCGCATCAGCAGTTTTGTATAGACATAGGCAGCACTTGTTGTTTGTGTGTTTACATAAAACAATTATTGCACAAAATACAGGTTATACACAGGAAATTCTGGAAGTGTTTTACAGTAAGATGTAAGACAGGAAAAAAATATTTTCGTCTAGGCTCAAATAATAAGGAAGTGCGAGATGAAGATTAGGAATATGAATTTAGCAGTGACTTGCAGTGGATACAGTTTAGGCCATCAATAAGCATTGCCAAATGTCTTCTTGGTTTCTGCAAGTACAATACAGTTAAAGAATGCCATAGCAACGAACGATTCACAATGAAAAATATTTAGCAACGTTGATTGATGGCCTAACACTATGTACGGCACTTCACCATAAGTTAGGTTTCAAGTGTGAATTAGAATATAATTCAACCACTTTTAAGTTTAACACAAATAAAACATGATACACTTAGTAAATTACATTTTTTTTCCAAAAACAAATAACGCAGTCTCAAGTTTAGATATGTGCCGAGTGCTTACCACTGACAAAATAAGGTGACAACATATGGCCCCACACACAAAATTGATGGGGCACCACTTGGGTAGGCAAAGTGACACCATATGGTGCCACACCACTTTTGTCCACCAGGCAGTTTGTGAGTATTCAATACTTTCTACTTTTTCATCGTACTTCGGGAGTGTGTGTCAATGGTTGGTTTACTTTCGCTTTATCGAATGACCCATGTGTGTCGAGTAGCCGTAAAACCTCACCTCACTTTCGCTTTTGCGTATAAAAGCAAGGTTTTGCATTCTTCTGTAATTAGTGTAGTCTCAGCAGGCAGTTTGTGAGTATTCGTTACTTTGTACTTGTGAGTGTTTTTGTTGTATCTTGTTGTAGCAGGTTGAGTGAATCCTAATACATTCACTTTTCATGTTATTGTTCTTCCAATAGTAATTGCATAAAGTTTCTGTCACCTGGTCTACTCTTTCCCTGTAAAGGAAGGGTATTCCCGTGATATAGCAAGTAGGTTCTTGTGTAGGTGGTAAACTGTCTGTGACAGGGTGATAGGTGTTCAACAGCCTTCTCAATAGTGTTGACTGTTGGTGTCGTCAGTTACAAAACAACACAAAAATTTTGGCAAGCCTTTTTTGAGAATTCAATTAGACAATATTTAGATATAAGCAACTAGTATTAAGAATTAGTTGACAATGATTAAGTGGTTTTAAATTATTATCTGTTGTATCATTTTGTCTTACTTTTAGCCTAATATAGCGAGTGCTTTTTGTTTCAGTATACATTTAACATAACTGGTATATAATTATGTCACGTTCAGGTATGAAAGGTATTCCTACGATTAACGATCTCTTTGCAGTTTGTGAAGATCTCCGTCAAGAAAACAAGGATTTAAGGACTGGTCTGCAGGCCCTGGAGGAGACCGTGGAGAAGATGAATATCCCGAGATGACAGAAATCAGTCCGGAATGAAGAAACGCCAGTAGCAGAACAACCAGTGGTAAGTGAAGATTCAGAAGAGAGAGGAGCATCAGCAGAATCAGAAGAGAGAAAGCATCTCAAAATGCAAATACAAGCGAGAGTCTGATTAGAGAGTCACCAGTACCAGAAAATCCAGCAGTCAGAAAGCAGAGGACCTTAATTATTGGATGTTCCAATATAAGATGAATAATCAAGCCAGTTATCAGCAGAGACGGCTTTCACAAGGATTCATTTAAGCTTCACTCGATCTCTGGAGGCAAGATTAGGGAACTCATCTCAGCATTGCCAAATGCTTTACAAAGCATTGATGGAGTTGTTGAAGTGGTAGCACATATTGATGTTAACGACGCCTAATCCAGCCAACTTTAGAATGCAAATGGAGATCTAGTAATGGAACCAAAAGAAAAGGCGAATGTTTTGAATAGTCACTTCAACTCAGTATTTATGAACAAAAATTTGTCTAATATGCCAGAATTCCCTGTACAAAATGCATCAGTAATGCCTCCAATAATTATTGCTAACAAGGGAGTCGTGTCCATGTTACAGTCAGTTAAATAAAATAAGGCCCTAGGACCAGATGGCATACCGTCACATATTTTTTCATTGTTAGCAAAGTACATCAGTCCATTTCTTACTATATTCTACCAAAAGAGCTTAGATCTTGGAAGTGTTCCGAATGA
>KZ888348.1:3874-15221 GCA_003456935.1 Machilis hrabei
GTTTTTTTAATGGCCTTTATTATATGTTGAAAAGACCTTGGCAAGGTTATACAAAAATACACATTCAGACAAAAGTTGCATGTTATCAAGGCGCACACAATATCTATGTCCCATTATGTCTGTTTATCAAAATATCATTGTGGATTTCATTCTAGTTAACTTCAGTACAACTAAAACCCAGTCTTGCCTCATCTATAAAAAAGTTAATTTGAATGTTTCCCACGCCACTATTTAAAACAATACAATCTCCAACAGTAATCCCAAACCCATTTTAATCTTCTCGACGCAATACAAAGGCGAGCTTTTAGTTTCATTAATGACCCATTCCTCGCTAGTGCCTTGCTCACTTTCTCTCATAACGCCATGCAGTCTAAGACTAGTCGCCATGGTCGCTTTACTACTGAGCTAGTATCTTTGGTTTTACCTGTTGCTACGTTTGTTCGTTCTACTAGCAAAATGTTTCAGTCCCGCTTAAATTGTGTTCAAGTGTTTTACCCACAGAACGGATTAGTACAGATGTATTTTAGAATTATGTACCGACATCTGTTTACTCTGACAAGTTCAAACCTTGAATGATAAGGTTCGTAAACACTTACCCTAGTTCTATGTTTTCTTTGAGCATTTGCACCACACGTGATTTGCTAATATAAAACGTAGTCTATAACCAATTAAAGTTTGTTGACTTCAGGTCAGTAGCGCATTCTACTTAAAAAGAAAGCAACCTAAAGCAAACGTATGAATTCACAGAAACAAGTTTTAGAGCAGTTACCAAATTGTTCAGAACAGATTCCACATGAAATAGAGCATCGGTGATATTATCTTAGAATTATGGATTTTTTGTTGGATGTGAAAAATGTCTTCAGATTTCCGACTTATTAAGAACAGTTATCGGTGTCACGACGACTTGAACTTACATCNTCTTGTAATATTTTATTGGGCATTTACTTTCAGATAAGTTATCGTCTTCACTACATAATCTTTGACCCCAATGACCCAGACAGTACTTCCAGCAATGCAATACGGCAAATACTCTCCTTGTTCGATCTTCTTCCTCTGAGCTCGGGTGTCTTTGACTGGGTTTTTAAGTGAACTCTAAAACTAGGTGCTGAGGTACGTACTGTTCAATTGCTGATTTATTTTTAATTGAAGCTATCAGTGACCTTTTATTATAAGTATTCGGGAATTAGAATGTGTATTGTTTTTAACATATAGTAAATTTAACCTGTATGTTATCTGAAACTTTATTTTGTATGTTTACTCATCCCATAATACTAATGAGGATATTTCGAACACAATTTTGAAAAGACAGATGGCCCAACGGCGCCGACTTTTCTAAATGATTGGGGGGCTTTATTCATGTGACAACTATTTTGAAACTAACTCAAAATAAAAAGGAAATACCTTTTTAAATTGAAAAAAAAATAGAGTAAATACTAACGTAAAAAATTATATACCTTCGCACCCTTTTTGCAAACTTATATTTCCGTACAGCGATTTTTCTTATGAATTTGTCGCAGGCAAACTCCGCTTTCAAAATTCAAAATTGCAAGAGCGTTTGAGTCTTTCCTGCCCCATTGTTGATCGAATGAATGCCAAGGTTAGGGTCACTTTCTAAAAACTGCACTACTTCACTAAAAATAATACGATTACCACCCCTTTCCATAGCACTGGCACACACCATATTCGCTGAAGCCGTAGTACTTCATAGTCTTCAGTAGCATCACTTTTTCCAACAGTAACATTTTCAGTGATTTCTAATGTGAGATTTTCTTGAAAGCGTTCCTGAACTGCGATAAGAGCAGTATCGACTATTTCATAATACTTGCACTCGTAACAGTTCTAAACATCCGTGAAGTGAAACTGCGTATATTCTAGTTTCATCCAAGCATCTACAGATTTTCCTCTGCTTGGGGATTTGACGATCTGAAAAACCAAGATCCTTTGTTTTATGTGTTGTTCGAGTCCAATAGTTCTCAAAGTTCCCACGTATGCGGTTTAATATATTTAATAATTCCTTAAAGAGACGAACCGCTTTGTGAAATTCCCAACTGCCACTTTGCAATGCAGAACGCGTGGCATATAGGAGTGAAGATTTGAACAAGAAGATTCGTGTCAGCAAAATGTTGAAAACAAACTATTTTAATTAGGGCGATGAACATGAGGAAGGAATCTGCGACGGCTGCTTCCTTACTGTTGATGTAATGACGTGCTCAAGCACGGCCTTTTAAGGGGTTTTAAAGGGTGTCCAAGATAGAAGCTTTTTCAAAGATATTCGGTTACTACCAATAGTTACTACACATATATCAGTGATTTATTGGAGGGGTCCAAGCCTCACGAGCTCACATAAGTCGGTGCCACTACAGACGGGAAACTTTATTTTAGAAAAGGGAACAAGCAGATGACGCTGAAGTTGTTTACACTGGATATTTATATGACTGCACTTTATGTTCTGTTACAAATTCCTTTGACAGTTTGGACGAACTGTCTGGTCTAGTAGTTGATGTACCCAGCTCTATGTGGGGGGTTGATGTAAGGCATGAATGTTTGTGATGTACATTCATCTCCACTGATAAAAAATAAGTATTATGTATTATTAAGTACCGGTGAGACCTTTGTATGCCATATAATCTGCTTTTGGCAATATATTACGCGAGGTTTTAACCAAGCGTTAATATTTTTTGCCAAAAGCACGTACATGTTGCATACACGGCAATCACCGGTATTTAATTGTCTTAAATATCGAAGGAAAACAAAATATTTAACAATATTAATATTTAGTGAAAAAGAGGGGAGGAGAGGTCGTTTGGTAGTCCCCAGAGAAGTGTAACAAAGAGGGTGGTTACCTCATCTAACTAATCAAAGTGCTTTGGGTATTAATATACCCCGGCAGTGCAGTGTTCTCCGGGATATCAAATAGTTGGGCGGATATCGAAGCCCGAGGCGTGAGACGAGGGTTTCAAATCCGCCCAACTATTTGATATCCCGGAGAACACTGCACTGCAGGTGTTTATTGGTGTTAAGTCGCGAGCACAAATATTGTATTACTAAACATTGTGCAGCACTGATATCACTGTTATTTCAGTGTTAATTTTACACCAGCAGTGCATTTGCCGATATCAGTCCGGTGCAGCACGACAATATCAGTGCAGTTTGAAGGTCAAATATTGCACGCGAGGGATTTAAATATCATGCAAAACATTACAGCACGCGTCAAGTGGATTTCTCGTTTTACGTAGCCATTTGCCGTTCAGCTGCTGAGAGTGCTAGTTGTAACGGAGTACAAAAAGTTTTTTGC
This sequence comes from Machilis hrabei, assembly GCA_003456935.1. Classification (NCBI taxonomy): domain Eukaryota; kingdom Metazoa; phylum Arthropoda; class Insecta; order Archaeognatha; family Machilidae; genus Machilis; species Machilis hrabei. Next base: position 7,170 of record KZ888348.1, read on the forward strand.
GTGTACAGCCATGATGGAATGTGTTGAATGAGGATATATTATGTAGTGAACTAAAAGTTTGTGGCGTGGAATAAGGGCATGATTATTGGCTTAAACTTTTTGAGGTAAGTTTTTATAGCTTAGGTTTTGTGTGTCCGTGTATTTTTTCTTACATATTATGCATTTTATTTGTAAAAAATATCGAATAAGCGCGTAATAGAAAATTAGTTGAAAATGTGTGAGTCAATTAAAATTCTCAGTATTACCTAATTAGTTGTACACTATAACAAGAAATTTATACAATTAGTGTGCGCGTTTTCTATTAACTAATTTGGTCGGTTCAAACTTGTCAACACACATACAAGCCAAAGTTTTAACCAGTGTTGATTCAGTGGCTTAGCCAAATGGTACGTAGTTTGCAAAACGTGTTACTTTTCTGAGCTGAATAGTGTGTTTCTGGATTGAAATAAATGGCACAGCTCCTTGGGTTCCATGTACAGGTTGTACATAAACTAGGACGTCTGAAAATTCCATGCAACATATAGGGTAAAGAATCAATTAGCAAATGGTATGTAGTTTGTATTAGGTGTTAATTTTCTAGGCTAATTTGTGCGTTTCTCTGTTGAAAGAGTGAATGGCACAGTGCCTTGGTCTTCATGTATAGGCTGTGCCCTAAACTAGTAAGTCGGGAACGTGTCGTGCAACATAAATTATGAGTAAAGTACAACTTTATGCCAACTACTTACCATCTGCTAATTGAATACTTACCCTAAAATTATTATGTTTGTGCCACATTTATCAGTTTAACAATGCATCGCAATGTATGCAAGTGGCACATTTCTTTTTTGATTTGTCCAGTTGTTTAATTTTAATATAACACCAACAAAAGTCAAATTTTGACGCTATATGGGTCGTTTTTTAACAAACGTCTGTTTAAAAGCGTTTTACTTAAAAGTTATCGTCAATTTTGTATCTGCCTATAGGGCTTACATTGCGAGATTTACACTTAATGGATTTCTGCTGAGTAATATCGGCAAATACGACCAGTCATCAAATGCGAACAGTCCGACTTTCCCCGTAAATAGTACTAAGAACACTGCGTTATAGGCCTTCCTAGATGTTTTAAAATGACTGGCTAAGTTTAATTATTTATTGGCGTGTTCTTTAAGTGTTCGGTAAACCATACATTACCCTAATATTTACGGGGAAAGTAGACTGCTCANATTTGATGACTGGTCACATTTGCNGACACTACCCTAGTATTTTAATGTGGTATCCTATTAGAAAAAGGTAATTTCTGTGAAAAAGGTGTGCATTTATCAGTGTGTGTGTGTACATAGCGCAGAAAAGGATTCACAGTAGCTAAACAGTAGGCTATCATCCTTTTGGTAACTGAAAATCAAAACTCCGACCTTTAGTTTAAGCTATTTTTTGTCACGATAAAAAATTTGCCGACAGTTAGAAGTAAANTGCTGTNTCCTAAAGGGCCTTCATGCTCTGCAATAGATGCTTCAGTTTCTCTGACTTTAAGCTACTCTCTCCTCGATATTCATCCCGGGTCTAATATCGATACCATACCGGGTAACGAGGTGTTTCTCCCAAATAACGTCGGCATTAGACAAAGGATTTTGGGCACTGATGTGTTTCATTCTCTCTACATATCATCAATATCAACCTTTGATAGTTTAAAGCAATTTAAATTTATAGGCCCCCTATATGCTAAACAAAATCTATTAGTCAGTACAAAATGGCCAACTGAAACAGCGATGTTTAAATATCAACACAGTTTTATGGTTTGAATAACTGTAACGGGCTGTTGAGGCTCATTACAATTTACTTTGAGTTCTGGTCAATAGATGTTTACAGTTACTTTGTTTAGATTCAATCACAAGATGGGATTAAGAAATTACTATGCCACGTGGTTCATAAATATATTAAAACAATGGTCAGTTTTCTATTTGCAATAAATTTCCTAATGATGTCAACTGGACGTCAAACAATACATTATCATCGTCATTCGGTTTGACACGACAAATGTATCGTTAAAATAAACCGTAGTGTAAAATTCATAACGAACACTTTAAAAAGGGGGTAAAAATGTATCGTATGTGAAAACTGTTAATGGATCATAAATGTCCCAAAAATGCATCGTAAACAAAAATTACAAAGTTTTAATACGATCAGGAACGAATAGTTGGAAACTAATTTCTGGAAATTTTTTCGTTACATTTATAGGACCAGTTTCGGAGAAAAGTAAATGCTAAAATCAAATCGTATGCTGTAGTTGTTTGACCTCATCGATCTATCTGAAGATTAAAATCGTTGTTAGATGTTTAGATTTTCTGTTCCAAAATCACTACCTTAATGACTACCTTAAATGAAAATAACTTTAACAATTCCTGCACTGAAATTCATGTATGCAGTTCAAATATGTGGAGACACAACGAGTATTCTTATACATTTGACTTTAGTTCGAACTAAATGATATCACTAAGGATGTATGAAAATCAATTTTTTTTTCAAATTCAATCACCAAACTTCCCATTTAGGTTCCATAGTACCTTAGAAATATGCTTAGACATGTTTTTAGTAGCATAGACATTCACATTAAGGTAACGGACTACATGCCATGAAAATCATGAGCCCAGAATATAAATTGCACTTAAAATGGCGTCAAATAGTTTAAGTAATCTCTTGCCGAAAAACACGCTTGTCTTTAGTTTTAGTAAGAACACAATGGGGAAGACAACGCAAAGGTTTATCCAGATGTCGCGTCGGACGGAGACACCGGAGAAAAAGAGAACGCTTCTCGGTACTCAGTTGTTTGCCATATATTTCTTACTGTATGTAGTTATTACAACAAGCAACTTACTGTAGGTTATTTTCTCACATATAGTATATAAAATGTACAGTTTGTGGTCGTTAATTCAGCTGCGAAGTGAGCTAATTAGTATAGGAGCATTTCAGCGTACACAAAAGGCTAAGCTTGTTGAGAGGTGAGTATAGCTTTTTTTATATATATAAATAGCTTAGCTACCCCTCTATGCCAACCACAGTCATAGTTCAAGAGAACATTAGCTGAATTTGCATTCTGAAATATGAACTAGTTAGGTCTGTTTCTTTGCCAGATGTAGTGAAGAATGTATAATTATAACACTAAAAATATGTATTAGTTAATACCGAGAGAACTATTAAATATTCTATTACCTAGCGTAGGCAATATCAGATGTCATCATAGTTTGAGTAAAGTGTACGCCTGGTGTGACATTAGTGACAACTTAAAGAGAACGCCGGCATAATTTGCCATACAAAAGTGCTAGAAGTCATTGACATCATGTTAGGTAGAGCTGTACACCTTAATGTGAGGTAGTCCTACAACTTTAGGTAATGCACCTACAATGAAACTACTAGCCTACAAGTTTATGCTTTATTTTAACTAATATCTACCGATTACATACTTGTCATTGAATGTGACCACAATGTAAACAAATTATTATTTAGTAATTAATAGGACATGTGTCATACAAACAAAGTCTAGTCCTACTCTAGGAAGGTTAGTNAGTCCTTTTGAGGTCTCATTCATTATCAGAGACCAACCTAAATAGCCTACACCAATTGAATATTTAACTTATGCACCCATAGTATTCACAACCGGGTATCAAGTGAGTGTGGCAGCACATACTTGCTCTGCAGCTCGATATTAAAGATAGAAAAAAGGTAAGTTCTCTTATTTAGCTTAGGAGTGCTTTCAAAGTTACACACAACTAAGCATTAGAGTTTCGAGAAGATTAATTACATGTTTAAATACTCAGGAATTTATTTCGAATGTCTGTTTTTACTCTAACCAATCTGAGAAAGAGCACAATCCACAGCACAGCATCCATGTTAACACGCTATTGCGCTTATTGTCTCGGCCACCCGAGGGAGTGCTTCAGACAAAGGAAGTTTGCCAAAGCCTGTAAGGTACCCCAGACATAACTAGTTCATATTTCAGAACACAAATTTAGCTAACGTTCCCATGAGCTGTGACTGGTTGTCAGANTGTAGCCTACCTAAGTACTTTTATAAAAAAATACAAAACTCGTCTCTGAATCAGCTTAGCTTTTTGTCCATGTGAGATGCTATTCTACTGTTTAGCTCACTTTGCAGCTGAATTAACTACCATGAACTATACATTTTCTACATCTGTGAGAAAATAGCCAACTGTAACTTGCTTATTGTAATCATCCAGATCACACTAAATAAGTAGCAAATTTTTATTTGTTACACATATCAAGGATAAAATTTAATATTATCTAATACGAGCAATTTTACGCCGCCTCGGGCGGCTTCTATTACTCGGCTTNCGGATAGCAAAATTTCAGTTTTCAAAATAGGCTATACTGTAGCATTTTTCATATGTCATTAACTTTTTTTTTAAATTAAACACTACCTGTAATTGTATAATAAAAGTGATTAAAATTAATTTAAAGTTTAATATATCAAAACAGGTTCGTCGAACCTTCACTTTATTAACGCGAAGTTTGTGGTGTGAGTTTAAACAGAAAACAATATAAACACAAAAGAAAAAAAAATACAATCGGTTTAACAACAACAAACGTGGTGGAGTCGAGGCACGCTGAAAGACAGTGCACACGGTCAAAGAGCGCACGGTTTCCATAGCAACGAAAATCCAAAATGGCGGAAATTTTAAAATTGAGGTAGTAAATCAGATGTTTTGGACCAAAATAAACATTTTTTGTACTATGACTTTTTCCCGCAAAACGCACCGTTTGGAAGATATTGTGATGTAACGTGACAAAAAAAAAAAAAATGACGGATTTTCGATTTTTTCTATAGGTTTGATACCAAGCTGAACAACTTTTGTGTTTAACATTTTTCTCTATCTCTTGAGCATCATGGCTAGAATTAGCGTCAGTCACTTACTTATTCACTTACAATCAGCTATATATATTAGATATATAATTAAATACATAGTTCGCTCATATAGTTTTCTTAGAAAATAAGTAAACATGGCCAACAAAATAATTTGGACGAGTTTGTACAACTACGTTGAACCACGTAAATGACGTGCGCGTTTTTTGCTTCTTTTTAGTTACATTACAAATTTCAGGTATAGATTTCCCGGTTAATACAATATAACGATTTTCGCTACACGATAAAGTATGAAAATAATGCTAAAACTCACATTGAGTACCACTTGATAAACTAACGGAAGATTATATATAGTTGATTACCCTCCATTTGTGAATAAACAACAAACACGGAACTCAGACCGCTTTTCCTTTAACTTTCACAAGCATAAGCAATCCTCCAATTGCTTCACAACCCCATCAAAAGGTCGCCCCCATCTTCCTTTCTCACCACTCATAAAAGTGAAGAGTGAGTCATCTGCTGAAGGCCACTCATTCCACTTTCCCACTATCACTCGCATAAGCAGGCTTTAGTTTTGCTTGCCTGTGGTTCATGATGACCAAAGGAAGATTGCACGAATATTTGATTGCGTAAAACTATTTTACGACTGCAAATAATTTATCCTTCTTGTTGTAATAGATTTCCATATTTACAAATAATTTTGGACAAGCAATGCTTCCCTTGCTTATGTGAAGCATTCGCCATTGGTGTGTATGGACTACACTGAGTTTCAGTTAAGTCTTTACTTTCCGATACTTGCGAGTTTAGCACATTTTCCCCTTTTCACAAGACTTGGATTTTTACCAGTATTTTATTATTTTTGTATAAGAATCCTATAACTTATATTACTTTATTAATGTTCTAAAAATATACTGTCAAATGGTGTATTATTATATTACTTCTCTCGAGTGTTGAAACAGTGAAACGAAAAAGTAGAAAAATTAATTATTCAAATTCTAGCGTACGTTAATATTTGATTTCTTATAATTTCAGATATAATTCTCCAGGATGAAGAAATACTTCTTCCTTTGTATATTTGGATTATGGGATTTAGTACTTGCAGGTAAGACCTTTGAAACATACAAGTAAGATGTGTTATGTAAAGAGCATAAAGTTCCCACTTCCAAATATTTAGCATCGGAATAAAAAAATCATATTTAACTCTATGACTTCAAATTTCCTGAAATTGAATTTCATGTTGTTTTTTAAGGCCGCTTGCAAATACAGTAAACACAAATTTATTGTTTTATTAACACAACATTTCTATCACAATTTATTGGATATTTTCCACAGTGTTTAAAAGCTGATAAAAAAACAGACCAAAACTTAAAAACCTAAAAATCCAATTCTGGATGATTTGTTTTTTTAACTACAATTTTGTCATGGTTTAATCAGTGTGAACAAAAAATCCAAATTGAAGTGTTCGAAACGTTGTGTAAACAAAATCATCAATTTCAGTTTCCTTTATTGTTATGTGGCCGTAAAACACAATAAATTCAGTTTGTTCAAACTTAAAAATGTATCACTTAAAGGTTGCATTGAATCGAGGGAAACACATCACACACCAAATATTTTTTTCACTATTAAGTTTATGTACCGTAAAATTAAATTTTTTTAACTCTATATTTTGTCGGTTATTTTAGTAGAAACATACATATAGGATGTGTCAAAAGTATGGCAACGGCCATTACCTCTGAAACCATTTGAGACAGAAAAAAACATGCAAAAGTTTTAGGTTTTTATGCTGCATAACCCGAAAACATGTTTCTAAAAAGCGGCATAGAGGTCAACGTTTTTTTTAAATGAGCATAATGTATTTTTAAATTTTACGTAAAATTTAAGAGGTAATTGATTTTACATGTCCTGTAACTAATCTCAACTGTTTCCTATTATATTCGAAATTTTCTGGAAGTCACTTTGATTGCCGATTTCTGTCTTATGTTGCCGGGTAAAGAAACATGTTTTTGGGCACTTGTAGGTGAGACATGTACAATACATTTGAAGCTTATAGACATTCACTGTGTTATAGAAAGTGTTAACTTTAAACGTGACAATAGCAACAACTTTAAATCAGCATAATTAGTTTTTTTTAATAGGTCACCTCATAGTAAAACATACCATTTGTACAACTAACATTACAATACGCGAAGCTGCACTGCAGCTTCTAGGTACAGGAGGCAAGACCTTTTACATGCTTATATTTTTACTTTTGAAATGTTCCCAAAAACGTCAATACCTACAGCTACTCATAAGGGTTTAAACAACGTTTTGGACAATTAATACATCCTCAAAAATTATCTAACAGTTTACAAAGGAAAAAACAAATAGATCTTGCCNGTTCAAGGTGTACCGTGTTACGCTTGGGTTTAATTAGACGTCTGCAAGTTAAAGTCGTAGGATTCCCTAAATATTTCAAGGGATTATTGCTTTCAGCGAAAGGCAATTAAATATTCTGCAAATGTATATTCAGATTCACAAATATTTTATGATTTATTTAAAGAATATTTAAATATTACGCACTAGACTGTTTGTTAGTCAGTGGGAACACTTTTAACTTTTAATTTTAGCTATTTCTAAAGAATGTTAAGTCAATATTGAAAATGTATTCGAATAATGCGAGAAGTTAAACAAGTTCACATTAAAGATTAATAACAAATAAATATACAAACAGCGTTACCTGGTTACATAGAATAACTTTTGTTTAAGACTGTGTTCTGAAGTAGTACTTGGTCAGAACATGTCTCGAGTACCACGTTTTTGACTTCGAAGGCTAAAGGTCTTAGTGAATTTGTTCAGAATATGTCAATATAAAGATTAAATAAAGTTTGTAATTTAGAAAGGCACTATCACAAGATAACAAACGTCCTCTAGAAAAAGTGTACAAATGTGAACAAAACAAGACAAACGTGTTTTTTCTATGTGTAACTTAAGATGTAAATCGACTGCATTTGTATTGAGTTTTTTTTTTTACATTTGCAATGTGCGTGATATGTAAACAATTAGAGTTGTTAGTACATAGAAATATTTAATGTAGATTAAAAATTAATCTAAAAACCACGTATTTATGCGCCTTAAAAAGAATAAAATAACACCACCACCACATACATGCTTACTGGTGAACTCGAAAAACGTGGGGCGCATCTTTCTACTAAGAGACTA
>KZ888368.1:15461-25518 GCA_003456935.1 Machilis hrabei
TAGTTAATTTCATCGGCATCGTAACGTTGTCATCAGACGTTTTTCTTTTATACCGTTACAGGGATCGTGTTCAAGGTCATGGAGTCGACTCCGCTACCATGTTCTGGGTGTGGAGTCGATTCCGCTACCGTGTTTGCGGGCGTGGAGTCGATCCAGGGAATAGTCACATGAATGTTAACATTTATATTTTTTTTACTACCTTGCAGTGCGTATCGGCAGCTAATATTTTGAGGATATTCATATCTTATCATCCTCTATCTATGATAAAAATTTCAAGTGAGGTTTCAGCATGCCCACATGAGTGGTTCCCTTGTGATTATATTATGCTTGTGCAAGTCTATATTTTCTTGACCAAAAGCTGTTTTGGTTTCCTTTTCAAATGTTATATAGTAAACATAATTCTGCATGGGTATAGAGTGACACATTTTGCTAAAGCAAAGTGATCAAACGTATTTAAAGAAAAATTAAGATGGCGCTTTTCATGTAAGACTGACTTAATATATACAAAGTGATTGAGTAAGAATAAAGTGATAATACTCGTACATATTTTTATTTTTGGGCATTGTTTGTTTTTATTAAACAAAATAAAAATACTGAAAGAAGTAAACATCATCTAATTTTTTCATTGCAAACGTAATGTCGCTCATATAAATTTATGAACTTTTAACCAAAAATATTGAAACCTCCTGGGTGTTTATGTTTGGATTGACGGTACTAACGGGCTGAAGTAGTCATTGGCTAAAGCAGTCGTTGTCATCCCTCGGGGTGTCAACAATACCTGTTGATTGATTGANTGAATGAAATGCAAATGATTGCAGTAAATAAATGTCAAAATAAGAAACTGCATTTTCATTAAAAAATATTGGAAAAAGAAAATGAGAATACTAATTGACATTTATAAAACATTATTTTAAAACTTAATGGAAAGTTGTATGTAAAAAAATGTTCTTACCTATTTGTAAGAGAACTCCATGCGGCGTTCTGCAGAGGCAAAATGTTCTGTGACAGTGTCAAAAAAAAATTTCCCATTTTCTTTTGAGTCAATAACTGTGACTTAATGGATATTAATCCGAGATTTGAAAGACCTCATCTAAAAACTTAAAAACATTGATCTAAAACCCGAAGACACTTTCTATAGCTGTGACGTGACATCCTTGTACACCAACGTACCGAGGGAAGAAGCTTTCGAGGCCCTTGAAAACAGACTAAAGAGCAGACAGGTGAACCCCATTATCATCCAGGAAATAGTAAAAGGCATAAAAATCTGTCTAGATAACACTTCTCGTTCAAAGAAAAATTATATGAACAGGTAAAAGGTATACCCATGGGGTCACCCTTATCAGGCATCATCGCCAACATGTTTTTAGAAAAACTAGAAACCGATCTTTTCGAAATAACACAATACAAACCGAAATTTTACGGCAGATACGTTGACGACACGTTAATAATTTGGAACCGATCTGAGGAAGACTTCAAACTCCTCCTGCAAACTCTAAACAACATGCACCAAGACATAAAATTCACTTTCGAAAAAGAAAAGAACAAGTAGCTACCCTTTCTAGATATCTTACTTGAAAGAACAGACAGCAACCGGATTAGGACTAAAGTATATAGAAAACCAACATCCACAGAAACTCAGCCCATGCCATGAAACACAAACAAAACACTTGGAAAAAACTTCACCCAAAGAGCATTTACGATCTGTTCGGACCCCGACAACCTAAATCTAGAAATTCAACACTTGAAGGACGCGGTGGTAAAAAACGGGTACAACGCGGCAATGATCGACAAATTCAAAAAACAGGTAGAAAAAGAACAAAACGGAAATAGAACCAAAATTAAAAAAGCAAAAAATTTGTCAGTAGGCCTATGTTTACAATCAACTTGGACTTTGGACTTTTTGTTTTATAGATAAACATATGAAGAATCTTTTTACTTGTAGTATAAATTGATACAAAGAAAATATGTGTGGATGCTACGCTATCACAAGTGTTGTCCTTTGTACAAATTTAAATCAATGTACTCTGTTTATTTTTTTATACTATTTATCAGTCTTATTTTTTCCCCTTAAGCTGGGTTTGTGAAATAAGCTTACAAATGTGTATATGTCAACATATGTGGTCTGTTCAAAAAGTTCCGGAACTTTTGTAATAGTGCGACATCATCTCAATGCCGGGCAAATGGTGCTGCTTAGTGGCATCCTTCTTGGCCACGTCATCCTATTGTGGTTAGTTATTGCCCTACAGCTGTTTGTTCACGTGCGTGTAGTAGAGTGTGTTTTGCAATATTTGAGGTGACTGATTTTAATGAGCAGCATATTAACATTAAAATTTGCTTCAATTTAGGGAAAACGTTTATGGAGACTCGTGAAATGATTTCACAAGTTTATGGTGATCAGTGAACAAGCCGTACACGTTTTTATGAATGGTTTAAGTGATTTAAGGATGGTCGGCAGTCAACAGATGATGACCCGCATTAAGGACGGCCTTCAATGCCATCTGATGCCACTCATGTTGCACAAGTTCGTGAAATCGTGCATTCCAATCATCATTTGATATTTTGGAAAATAGCAGAAGAGCGCAACATATCGATAGGTTCATGTCATGACATTATCACGAACAAATTAGAAACGCTTTGGGTAACTGCAAAGCTTGTCTCACGATTGTGACACAGGATCAGAGAGATGATCGCGTTGCCATCTGTCAGGAACTTTTGAATCGTCCTAATTAGGATGCAAATTTTATGCAAAGAATTATAATAGGTGACGAAATGTGGGTTTATAAATTCAATGTGGAAACAAAAATGCAGTCTTCACAATGAGTTGGAAAAAATTCGCTGATACCCCAAAAAAAGCAAGGCAGGTCAAGTCAGTCGAACATGAAAGTAATGTTGACTTTTTTTTGTCAGAAGTCGTGCGACAAACTTTGCAGTTACCTGATGCATTTTATAATTTTTTCGTGATAATGTCATAACATGAACCTATTGATATGTTGTACTCTTCTGCTATTTCCCAAAATGTCAAACGATGATTGGAATGCACGATTTTACGAAATTGTGCAATATGAGTGGCGTCAGATGACGTTGGAGGCCGTTCTGAACACGGGTCACTATCTTTAAATCACTAAACCATTCATAACAACGTGTATGGCTCATGCACTATTCAAAACTTGTTAATTCATTTCATGAGTCTCCATAAACATTTTTCCTAGGTTAAAGCAAAATTTAGTGTTAATACGCGGTTCATTAAAATCGGTCATCTTGAATATCGCAAAACACATACTACACGCACATAAACAAACAGCTGTAGGGCAATGACTAACCACAGTAGGATGTCACAGCCAACAGGAGTTTTATTAAGAATAACACCACTAAGCAGCACCACTTATACTTTGTCTACACTCAAAAGAACTCTAGAGGCAGGAAGATAGTAATTGGCAGCCAGCATGAGTTCAGGTAGTTAAGCGGTTTATTTTGCCTAATCTGACAGTGACAAATTGTTTGGTTCACTCTGTACCGATGTTCATTGATCTCTCACAGGTGCGGAGGGAAACAGTGAAACGAAAAAGTGACAACATTGGGCCAGGCTACCTGCTTCGGTACTCAACCGGAAAGCGTGTGCCAGCTTAGCTAGCTCTAATCCCTTAAAGCTTATTAGTGTGTCCACGCCTACAAGGTTCTTTTGAGCATAGACTCACTGTAACAGGCATTGCTATGACATCGCGTTGGCGGGCTATTTTAAAAGTTCCGGAACTTTTTGAACAGACCTCATACATACAGACTGACAACATAACAGATTAAAAAAAATACTGTATTCATAGACACACACATCTTGTGGAAAGAAAGCGAGTGAATGTGATGCAATCTGAGGAGTTTATTACAAACTGAGGCCGATGACAGAAAATAAGTGAACATCAGTGGTCATTTCTGCATGTAATTAGTAATTTTCTTTGTTACCAGTGATTCTCATAGCTTCACCAATGGTCTTGCAAACTTGTTGGTTACATATTCATTTGTGTGATTCTCATAGCTTTTGTGAAAATGAATACAATATTGAACCAGTTGAATACTCAGTCACATTCATGCGTCTCCTCCTTGACTTGGCATGCTTTCTACAGTTACTGACCTTTGTTTGGTTCTTGTTTATCCTGTTTACTGCCTCCAAACAAGAGCAAAGAATGCTACATAGACAGTCTTTGAGAAAGAAGAAGGAAAGTCAAGAAGAGACTTAGCAAGGATTAACATTTATCATCTACGGACACAAGTGTATACAAAATTGGAAGACCCTAACTTATAAAATCATCTAATTATGCATTAGTAGGTTTTCCATAGTCTTATCATATTCTATACACCTTGGCACACAGCTCAATTTCTGTTTGTGCACATCTCTTTATCCATAAGTGAATTTTGTAACACTTGCCTTACTTCTCAAGCATTCAAAAATCTATATTTATGCTTTTTGTAACTTGCTGTATTTAATTCACTTGTTTGCATTGAGTGACAGGTCAAAAGCATGAAACGTAAATAGTGAAGGTATGCCCTGCCTTTCTCAGATTGGTTTGAACTTGGTAGGTGATTTTTAGCTACATTGGAAAAGCTGTTCCAGGGAAGGTGGAATTGCATTGTGCTTGCTGAGTATTGTTGGTACATCATCAGGGAAACTTTGGAGAACATATACAAATGGAAAAGAGCAAAACAAATAAATTTTAAATAGACCAAAATGTACAAATTTATGTTAAAACTATTAAATAAAGTTCGTTTTGAGCAATGATTTTTCATTCTACTCGTAATTCCTTTATAAACAATATTGCAATTCTGTTTGTAAATTTGAGTTTAGCTNTCTTCAGTGTATTAATACTATCCAATTTCTTTCAAAGAATTTGTTGTGCAGTCTTATTGCACTAATAAACTGAATTTAAAATCAAATGTTCTGATATTGTTAATATACTTGTACACACTTTACAAAATGTGCAGCCTAGCTAAATTATTAATGTTCATTTTCTGATTCCTGTTTGAACTCTCCTCACATAGTGATTGAATTTCTTTAGCCGAAATAAAAGCTGCTATTGCCACCTACTCTGACCAACTGTGGAACATTATAATAATTGGCAGTTTTTTACTTCACATTTACTGTGTAGTTTCTTCAGTTACAATATTTATGGATGGAGTGTCTGAAAGGATTAGATGTAAAGTAAAACAATATATAGCACATCCAGAGATAGGAAAAATCCTCTTGCATGAAGCCCTTCAAAACTTATTTAATAATCCAGTCACTTTTTAGAGTGGCACTATCAGTCTATTTGTGTCCACTCACCCGAGACATTGATCAGATTAGGAAATAGGTTTTTGAGGATTCTTAGCAAGAGGCAATGCTTTAAATTTCTGGATGAACTACAGGTTAACTTGCTGTACTAATGTAGCACACCCCTTTACAATGCCCCAAACCAAACTTAGGACTGTTGAACCAAAATGAAGATGTGAACGTATTTATAATATTAAAGCGAAGTGCATCAAAAATTATAATTGAATAGAATGCAATTTTTAATTATTGCCAGTTTTTATGTCGCACTTCTGAAGAAGGCATCTCTTAACAAACCAGAATCTGGACTTTAACTTGCATTTGCAGTAAGTTGCTCAAAAAATCTTATCTGTTGTAAATGAAGATATTTGAATTGATATATCTGCAACTCGTTATCACTTCTTTAAACATATTCTTATACATATCTGTAGTACATCACTGATACACTAAATGCTTGCGTTTTATCTGACGATAAACCTGAATTAGTTTTTTTTTTGTTGTTTCTCTTGAAACGAGCCGAGTTGAATTATGACGGCAGTAATGATGACCACAATTAGTTCGTGATAAATACTAGATAATCACTGTTCTTGTACAAGAGTTGTTTTCGTCAAAAAATTATACAGTGGATGTAAAAAGTATTTGCACACGTTTTTCACGTCTCTCTTGTAGAAATAACTAAAAAGTTGAGATTACACTAAACTACAACAGTCAAATTATGCGAATAAAGAAAGGCTAAGGGGGAAAAAATGAAAAAAATGTGAATATTATAGGTGTAAGCTCTCGAAAACGTAAATTTGAAAGTACAAAAAGTATTTGCAAAAAAAAATTAAATTCATGGATAATGTAAAATAGCAAAACAGGAATTTCAATCTTTAAAAAAACATTTCTTGAAAAAAAAATACAAATAGTACATTAGTTATTACAGAATAAGAAAAAATAAAATGTGAGTAAAATAAAACAAATTATCACACATTTGCTTTTAAGTAGTTTCTAAATATATTTAATATTTAGTATGTAGTCCATTGGAATCAATAATAGCTTGGAGTCTTTTGTGCATTGGACATACTAGATTTTTAGTTGTTTCTGTAACTATTTTGGCCCATTCACTCTTGATTACTGATTGAAGCTTATTCTTGTTCGAAATGTGATGTTTCCGAACTTTTAAGTACCACAACTTTTCAATAACATTACTGTCAGAAGACTGGGGAGGTGTAATTAATTTTCTTCTGACATTATATAGCAGACATTCTCGAGTAACTGTAGCAGTATACTTGGGATCGTTGTCCTGTTGGAAATAATGTGTTTTCAATTCCCAATTTTTGGACACTAGTGTAAATTACATCGCAACATGGCAATATAGTCATTTGCATTCATAAAATGTAAGTTTCCAACACCACAAATAGACATGCATCCCCACACCATAACATTACTCCCACCATGTTTGACAGTAGGTGCAATGTTTTTTGGTTTCAACTCTATTCGGTTGACGCCAAATTGTTTTACGCCCAACGGATCCAAACTGGTTGAATTTGCTCTCATCTGTAAATAGTACGTTTTCCAAAAGTCAAGAGGTTCATTTACATACTTGTAAGCAAAGAGCAGGCGCCTCTTCCTGTTTACCTCACTTATACGAGGCGTGTTCATAAAGTATCCGACCTTTGGCCAGAAAAAATACAATTACTCACCTGGAGGTCTGAAACCCTAATCCCCTTCAAAGTAGTCTCCTTGGGATTGCACACACTTCTCCTAGCGGTCCCGCCATTGTTGGAAGCATTTCTGGAACACCTTTTTGGGAATGGATTCAGCTGGGCCGTCGCGTTCCGCGTAATGTCTTCTCGTAACTCAAATCGGGTCCATTTCAGTGGCATTTTCAGCTGGAGAACAGGCAAAAATCACAAGGAGCCATGTCAGGAGAGTAGGGATTTTGACGAACCACCGGAGTGCTGTGTTTGGCCAAGAAAGTCTGAATCAGATGCGAGGAATGAGTTGGTGCGTTGTCACGATGCAGCTGCCAAGTTCCCGCTTTCCACAGATCTAGTCTCCTGCGACGCACGGCATCACGAAGGTGACGGAGGACCTCCAAGTAGTAAGTACTCTTTGGTAATGTTTTGGCCTTGTGATGCACCACCCCACGGGAGTCAGAGAAAACGGTCAACATCACTTTGACGTTGCTGCGCACTTGCCGTGCTTGTTTTGGCCTTGGGGATGTTGAATGTAAGCACTGACGACTGCGCCCTGGTTTCCGGATGATTCATCACTAGTGATCACGGTGTTCAGGAAGTTGGTGTTGCCATTTGCGGAGTCTACATGTCCTGCGAGACTTGCAGACGGAGTTGCTTCTGTTCCGTAGTTAGTAGTTTTGGATAGAATTTTGCGGACACTCTCCGCAAGGCCAAATCCTCGCTCAAAATGGAATGGACCGAACCAATACAAGTTCTCGGACTGTGATACGACATGTGTTATAGGGGCCGAAGCCCCGGGATCCCTCCTTCCACACGCAGCCTCGAGCACAGATTGCTCGTCGGCCACGCTGTCACCTTATGGTGTCATCTTTTTGGTGTCCGCCTACTCAAAAACTGAGATGTCCTTGGCGCCAACTCGGTCGACCTCTTAGATATTAATTTCTTCAATCCTCATGTATGTACAATCATCGAAACCACATGTCTGCCTGTTACCTCCAGGCGTCATTGGCGGTTGACCGAACACCTGCCTCTCTCCCCGCAGGAGGGTCCTTGGCTACCTACCCTTTCGGGATCTTTGGTCTGGAACCAAATGTATGCATATTCCTAGGTCTTCGTAAGCCTTGTCCCTCCCCGGTTTGGGCTTGTAGAAGAACTCTACGTCCCTAGACGGATCAAAGGTTACGGCACGAGGCCTTACTCAGTATTCAGCACAGGAACTTTACCGTGATATGATACCTTAGGTCCGTGTTATTAAGAACCATAATTGGTCGCCTTGATACCCTGGCTCGGGCGTCCTAGGCACCGGTGCTCTTAACCGGTCCTGTACCCCCACTCCGCCGCATGGGTGCTCACGAATGTTGCCTTGGCAAAGTCCGCAAAGCGGGTAAAGGTCTCCTCATCCTCAAGAACGCTCTCGCGACACCAAACAAGTCCTTTATCAAGAAAAGCTCGCNCCCCCCTCACTCTGCTTCACGACTCACCAAGATTTCCTTGGCAAGCTCCGCAAAGCGGGTAAAGGTCTCCTCATCCTCAAGCACGCTCTCGCGACACCAAACAAGTCCTTTTTCATGAAAGGCCCGCTCATCAACGGCCCGAGAACCTTGTTACCTTTGGCAATCGAATAGCACGTGATGTGCATCCTCGTCTACCCCGCACACCCCACACAGGGAATCCTCAACTAGGTTGAATCCATGGAGCTTAGCTCTGAAGTCTCCATGCCCACTAAGCGCGTAGGTTACATAGTGGTCGATTGCCAAGTTTTTCATCGAAATCCTCTTACCTACTTCGGGAATATAGATATAAGTCTCCCGTCCTTTAGGGCTTTCTGCCCATCTTTGTTGCCATCTTACCAACAGGGTCTCGCGCCGCGCCTTGCGGCTCTCCATCAAAGGTCTCTCGGCTGCACGGTCCTCACTAAGCCCGATACGCTCCTCAACCACAAGGTCGGGAGGCGCCGCCCCTGCAATTACCCGTACGGCTTCTCCGGAGATCGTCCGATACGCTCTTGTTACCACCATCAGTGTGCTTCGTTGCACCCCTAAGAGGCTTCGGGCCAAAGCCTTCTGCCTCAATACTTGGGGTCCCAAAAACTCACACCCGTAAGTGGAGATGGGGACAACTATACAGTTATACAATGTCAGCAACGACTTAAATGAATAGCCATGATTCGCTCTCGCCAGTCCAGCAAGCTTCGAGAAGCAAGGCACACCGCGCATCCGCAAAAGTAGCCACCTGTGCTTGTTGAACTTGCCCTTCAACATCAAGACCTGGGTCTTGAGCTCAGAAAATTTGAGCTTCAGTTCGTCACCCCAATTACAGACCCTTCTCAGGACCTCTGCTCCTTCAGTCTCTAGGTCTCGACGAGACCGGCCCTCCACTAAGACTAGGGCATCATCGGCATACGCAATTGATGTACCCACCTGTAGCCTCAGGAATTCCTCAAAGAGAACATTCCAAAACAAGGGTCCCACGGTGATACGACAGTCCAGGATGAACAAAGCCCGCACTTGGTCAATGACCTCGTCATTTCGGCTTGTTGAGGGTCTATCTGAACGTGAGTCGCTCTCCGCCGATATGAGGCCATCTTTGTACCGGTTGTATATCTCCTTAATGTGTGTGATGCCCATGGCATCGTTGCNGAAAGCCTGCCGAATCTTCCGAATGGTTTACACTTGTGTATCACCAAGCTTGATGCAATAGCGCTGTTCAAGTCGTTCCGTCATTTCGTGGAAAATGAAAATCCCTTACTCACACTCTGACTGCCTGCGACTGACGCTCTCTGCGGGTGGGAAATAATTCACGCATGCGCATGAATGTACCTCCATCTCCCCACTGGAGGTCACCTCCCGTGCTCCATTTGTTTCCGCGGAAAAAAATCAAGTAAGATCCATTTTGAACAGACCTCGTATATATGACTTTTTCGTTGGTATTCTACCAAGATAAATAGCTCCGCGTAAAACACTTTTGAAGGTTGAAGCACAAACATTAGGGTGGGTCGAAAAAAGCAATTTTTCTAGTATCGAATTCTAATAGGGCTCAAAAGTTGCGTATTTGCATGCTAATCAACGGAAAAATATTG
>KZ888426.1:0-12822 GCA_003456935.1 Machilis hrabei
ATAAGGTAAAATGTATTACGTTACGACAGTTAATAGGTTGATACTAAATAAATGAGCATTTCGTTATTCAATTGATACAGCTTTTAAGGTTGAAATCCAAAGTCAGTGTTTGTTGTTTTTTAAAAGATCACATATAATTAGTTCAAATTTAACCTACAAAATCTACTCTACAGCAGACGTTTTTGCACAGTTGTGTATACATGTTTAGAGAGTTTCAAGCCAATTTTGAAATTAAAAAATGCCCATCGTTTGGTGCGAAGGTGCCTATTTGGCACTCGGTATACCATGATTTTGGTGATAGAAAGTATTTCCGCAAAAAGCATGCAATGTTTTCCCTAACTGAGTAAATAAAAAAAAATACAAATAAAAAGTGTTTATCTTTACGTATTTTATTTTATTTTCTGATGTGTTTTTTTAAATTGTATTAAGTATCAAATTTGATTAATGAAATTTTTTAACTTTAGATCCAAAGTTTCTCTAGGAAGATATCTAAACAGTCAAACCAAAGTTTTACTGCAACAAGCCTGTCAACAGTAAATTTTACCCAGGTTCAAAAACTGGAGTGTTTTGCACCCTTCCATGATTGTATGCCTATTAAAAACGGAACATTTTTATACATTCAAATTGTTTTAGTAGCACTGTGTCCAGTGGGAGACAGAGTTAAAAATATAAATGTGTATACCACAAAGACTTCTAACTAGTAAGAACACAATACCAAAATGTGATATTTTTTTAGAGTAACGGAAATGTTTAGGTTTAAAGTTGAAAAAAACACATGTTTTTNCATTCTTTTTTAACGGCAGTTCAATCTGAGTCATCAATCTATCTCAAGTGGTCGAACTATGAAGTACCTGGCTGTTTGGCCGTCTTTAAAAAATATTTGTGTTTGTGATCATACCTAGGTAAGTACCTATTATTCAAAGGCGTTATATTTATTTTTATCATTTTTGGCTACCAAATAGTGGCCATCTTGGAATACGGCTCATGGTGATTTTCACGTTTGTACACGTCAACGCAATCATCAATACCTCTGGTGTAATAAAGCCGACAGCCCTGGGACAAAAAAGCATTATACTCAGCACACTCATGAGTACATTTAATGTCATAGTAATTATTTGCTTTAATGTTTTCATTAAAGGTGAAATTATTTGCCTAAAATATCATATCATGTTTTTTAATTAACCGTTTTTCAGAATAACATAAATAAAGGAAAGGGGTTAATTCACAGTGGTCAATTTTGATAAACATGTATATTAGCAGTTTTTATATAGGCGTACCAAGTATGAGATCTGAAGAATGTTCCCTTTCATTTTTATGGGCTTGTCATGTTTCCTATAATCTAATGTTTGGCCATTTTGAGGTCCTAATACCTCTAATAGGCAAACTGCTATGAATATGAGTTTCGGCTATTGTGTAGAAATAGTACAATTTTGACTTTGAGGTTAATATTTGAGCAGAGGTAAAACCTGTGAATTATGGTTAAAATACTGGCTACGTTATACAGAAGGCTAGACCTAAAAAACAGATATGTAACATTTGATTTCTTATCTTACTGTAGTATCAATTGTTTTATCAATATATATACCGGGTGAGTAATTTAAGTTGACACAAATTAATATCTCGAAAACTAAGCACTTTACCAAAAACTGTTCGTACAAAATTTGTTCTGTTTCTAAGGGGAAAGAGAACAATATTTTTTACTTTTCATTTGGTGGACGTTTTCAAGGTCGTTTGAAGGTAAAATTTAGTTCTTCAAATAGGAACCTATAGCTTTCTTTGCAGATTTGAATTCTACGCAAAAATACAAGCAGCATTTGTCTGAAACATTATTTTATACAAACCGTATTTTTTAAGTTAATTTACTATTAAAAGTCCGTTTTGTACTCTGTAAATGACTCACTGTATGTAGTATTCCCATAAAGAAATTTAAGAACANTAATGTTTAAAAACAGAAATATTAGTTAAACGTATAGGTAATAATAAATTAATTGAAATTAAATGAATCTCCAGATACTCTGTCAACCCAACAAATAAAAAAAAATCACGTTTCTATTCTAACTAATAACCCGTGAAATTAACTTAAAAAATACGGTTTGTATAAAATAATGTTTCAGAAAAATGTTGTTTGTATTTTTGCGTAGAATTAAAATCTGCAAAGAAAAATATTGGTTCCTATTTAAAAACACACAACAAATTTTACTTTCAAACGATCTTAAAAACCTCCATCAAAAGAAAAGTAAATTTTCCCTTTAAAACAAAACAAATTTTGTATGAACAATGTTTTTAAATGCATTGTTTTCGAGATATTAATTTGTGTCAATTTAAATGACTCACCCTGTATATGTATATATTAATAACAGTTTTCAACTCCTACCCCCACAACNGGAGGGTAGGATTATCCATAATAATACTTAGGATAACTATCGCAGGGTATAATAAATTAAATAATTAAACTCTCTAAAATATAATCTTTCATTTTACATTATTATGTATTAAACAAGCTTAAGTTTCATAATTTAATTGTAATTTATTAATTCAAGTATCCNTAACACTGCCTTATGTGAAGCAANTCACNAAAGTGCAAAAGTNTCGTGAGTGNNAAAAGTGAAAACATAATTAAGAAGAAAGTAAGTGTTTATGAATCTTTGTTTTGAAGGTTTCAGGCAAATTTTGGACATTGGAGTAAAAAATGTAGAACAATAGTAACCCGTTCTGTGGATCAAAAGTTTGAACATGTTAGAATTACATTTTCCCTAGTAATATATACATGAGTAGCAGCAGAACGAAAAAAGATAATAGCACAATAGAGTAATAACCGTTAAAATAACGGTAAAACAGACAAAGGTTAGAGACTGCGCTAAGATGTGAGAGAGGGTGTAATGAACTAGTGAGGGTTGGGTCATTGATCAAACAAAAAGCTCAACTCTTTTGAGTCAAGGAGATTGAGATACGTTTTAGGGGCACCAACAAATATGTATGATAAGTATTCTACGTATAATAAGACGAACTTGTGCATTGTAGAGAGTGAAGAGTTTCTATACGGTAAATCCTTCCCTGTAACGGAATAGAAAGCCTATATTTTTTGAAGCAGCTTTGGTCGTGCTAGGGCAGATCAAAGGAAGTTTGAAGATAAAATTAAATTAATGATCCTAGGTATTTTTAAGGATATTCCAACCCTTCCGTGATGGACGTTTCGTTCCATCTGAGCACACTTAGGTGTAAGAGACACCAAGTTAATTGTTATGCCTATTTATCGTTTAACTTTTCAGTTGAGAGCCAATAATGTAGGGAGCCCACAGTGAAATTTATATTTGATAATAGAACCATCTACTCTACCCTAAGCATATATTCACATATACTGCTTATCTACCTTAATAATATTAACGTCATTTACCTATTGATACGAAGATATGCAACTGTTTTAATGCCGTGCACGTATTAATGTGCGTATACACCTTTCTGTTTTCATTGCTGAGCATGACTGCCCATTTCGTCTTCTCTGAGTAGGTCCTTCGTCTAAGTTTACGCACACAGCATATAATCAATAAGGATTGTTTGTCTAATAGGTTGTAATTACAATGTTCCAACTAAGTTATGTTCTTGGGGGACAGTTATTACCCGTCTGTAGTATACCGCTATTTATTCTTCTCCATTCACGAGTCTCGTTTTGCATGACCAAACTCACAAAGTCAACATTGATTGTAAATGGTTGCCATGCGTAGCGTTACAAAAGCAGTGCGTACGAAAAGGGCGAATGCAAACGCAGTAGACTGGATCGCAGCCGCCGAATAGCCGGGCGAGTCGGTAAAAAGGCTAAATTTAAAAGAGTGTATGCATACTACAGAGGCGAGTGGCTCAAATTTATGACGTATGGCGGACCAGAATTAAAGTAGCCAACCGCATGATCTGAATAATTTTCATTCGGCAGGTAAAGTTCCAGAGACCTGCCTAGTCACGCGGAACGCATAATGACAAGGCAAATGGCACTTTCCGACCCTTTTATAGGTCTCTCCGAGACAACTCAACAGGCTTAATGATTCAGTTCGAGTTTTGTGCCTAAAAAGAAAACGGCAATAATAACCTTCCTGCTGTACAAATGAACTACTGTTAACTTTTTTATGTTTAACAAATTTTATGTCTTTGTTAATTTGTTGAAGACATGTCTTGATTACGGTAAGTGTACACTAACGTCTGTGATGCNTGTTCACAATGTTTTATGCTTAACATCTATTGTAATTATATTTAGTATCTTGTTGGCTCCTAAGGTCTATGTGTTGATAATGTACTGTAACTCTTCAATATTCACTCTAAAACGTTATTATTTATGTGGTTGAAAATTCAAAATATATTACATAACTTTACGTCTATGAAGCTAGATAATGTATTACTTTTTATCTGGTTTGCTTTAAAGCTGACGGTACAGGCACATTTTACAGTCTATCGAGACGAATGGAGTAGACCATAGCTATAGCAGAGGACGTATAACCTTTTTAAGACAAATATAGTAATGAATTTAATTATCTTCATCTTTCCATTGGCTTATTGGTCGTTTATCAGCTGAGACTGAGTTACACAAAGCTGAGTGCCAAGAAATAGACAACCTGATATTTTAGTTTTCCATCTGTGACCAGAGGCGGCTCGTGATAAAAGGCTGTAATTACTGTTCATCTTAATATGGATTCGAAAACTTACGTCCACCGTAATAACGAATAACTTTATGGTTAAGGAAATGTAAATCATCAATGTATCGATATTTCATGTGGTATTTTTTGAGAGGAGGACGAGCATGAGTTCTCTCACAATGCACAAACTCACAGTGCACAGCCAGCATATTATTAATATAAATATACTTTTAGTTAGAATCACTATGAATCTTTTCACTAGTTTCAGTAATTTCTAGATCCTTAATACTTTATCTTAACACTTACATAAAAACGACAGAGAAGGACTTATTACTAATCTTTAGAAATTCAGTATAATATTTTCTGTGAGTTGCAGATAGTAGGGTAGTATCAAATCCGAGAATATCAGCTGCAGCCGAATGGGGGCTCAATTCGAGCACCTCCTCAATTAAAGGTAAGATTGTAGACTGATTTTGTACATTCAACTTTTAAAACCGAATAAAATTACAAGAAAATAGGATGNTCTTGTTTGCTTCAAAGCTGACGGTACAGGCAAATTTTACAATCTATCGAGATGAATGGAGTAGACCATAGCTATAGCAGAGGACGTATAACCTTTTTAAGACAAATATAGTAATGAATGGAATAGCCAGTGTCCACATCTACAAGAGTAACAAAAACAATCGAATGTAATATATGAAGAGATACATTTTGGTTTGTGATGAATTTATATTTTGTTCCCTAACTATTATCTTCTATGTTTTATTTCGAAAAACGTGCCCTGTCTCAAATTCTATGGATTGAAATTACGTGTGAAATACACATATTTCTACTATTTTTTATGTCTGAACCATCGGATGTATAAATGACATAACGCTATTTCACTTTAAAATTCAAAGATGAACCAATTCTTGAAGTCAGTAGTAAGAGTGACGTTTATCATCGTTTACATTTATTCTGCCATTGTTTGGCTCTTTCAAAAGTCCATCTGAAATAATCAGATCGATAACACACACACACACACCCTATCATGTTAGGATATCGGATCGAACGACAAGTAAGATGTTGATGTATTTATTATTGGACTTAGTTAATGATCTACACCTTTGGACTTGATAGACGACATACTTTGCCTCTAATGCTAGTTTTAGAGCAAAAAAGATAACATGATGTAACGGTGCTAAGTTAATAGCCTATTGAGTTTGAATGTTTAAAAAATTTAGCATGAGTTTTGAAGGTTATATTTTTGTGGTTATTATTTAATATATTTATGTCGGAACTGTAATAATAAAAATCTGTCATTATACAATTAATTCTCTAGTATGAACAGGTGATATTTGATAATAAAATAGTAATTTAAGCACAATAGTAATATAGTAAATTAGAGCTACTGTTACTGAAGAGNACATGAGATAAGGTTTTTCTTCTGACGCGGATTTTCTGTGATTGTATTTACTCCAATAAAGTATCTACTGATACAAACACGAACGTCACGAATTCATGAGAAATCCAAGTGTCCGTTCCGTTCACTACTTTTTTACTGAATACAGGGTTAAAACGCTAAANCATCCTTTTTACCGATGCATATATACGTATATAATCAGACAGCTTTGTAAATTGTTTTCCACAACATTTGTAAGGGCAAATATATTGCGCATACATTATATATTNTTTAGCCCTTCGTAGGGAACACAGGCAGACTACTATGATATTATAAAAGAGTTGTTGGTGTCGCATTTGAAAACTAATTTTATATTCAGCATGTTTATAAATTGTGGAAACACTTACAATAATTTATTGCACATGAAGCTAAATACATACCATTTACTTGTGTATACCAGTTGAAAGAGAAAACATGAAAAGTATCCCAGTTGTTATTGTCAAGGCATGAAGCTCCGTCATTCACCGCCAGTTGGCGTTAACTGTCATACCCCTACCACATGCAAAGCCTTGTTGAAAGGTTGAGGCTTCCGGTCCAAAGAAGGTGTTTTGTGTGCTGCTGTTTGGTAAGAACAAGTGCAACAAAAGTTAAAAGAAACTTCGAAGTGCGCACGGTAAAGAGCCACTAACCAGGAAGTCTACTTACAAGTGGCATACTCAATTTGTGAACACGGCTTGCTTGTGTTCGGGAAAGAGTAGTGGCCAACCTAGTGTTACTGTTGAAAATGTGGAACGAGTGAGAGAGACATACACTGCAAATGCCAGTCACGACAGTGTAGAGGGTTTTTCGTCAAAAAAATGTTCTATCAAGCCATATACACTGTCCGGCCACTTTATTAGGTACACCCCTGCTGTGTGAACAAGTGGTACGTTCCACTAATTTGCAAGTCATGTGGACAGTTTTGGCTATAAATATAGCAGTACAAACCTCATTTGCGCCAGCAAACCACAGCGATAATGGGTAAAGGAGTTTGGCCGTGGCATGATCGTCGGGGCAAGACGTGCTTGTGGAAGCGTATCCGAGACGGCAGTTCTCCTGAACTTTTCGCGTAGAACAATATCAAGGGTGTACAGGGAATGGTGCAACGAACAGAAAACGTCGAATCAGTGGCACTCCTGTGGACGAAAGTCGCTCGTTGATGAAAGAGGCCGGAGGAGGATGCCTACAATAATATTGTGCAAGCCATAAGACGGGCCACAGTTACACAAGTGACGTCCGAATTCAACATTGGTGCGCACCAAATCATCTCGCAACGCACCCCTAGACGCATCCTGTTGCAGATGGGCTACAACAGCGACGGCCACATCGGGTACCCTTATTATCAGCAAAGAACAGGAGGGCACGCCTTCTGTGGGCAAAGCAATATCAACACTGGACCATCGACGACTGGAAGTCGAAGTTCCTGCTGCATCATGTCGATGGCAGACACAGAATTTGGCACACACATCATAAAGTCATGGACCTGTCGTGTCTCACAACAACTCTTCAAGACGGTGGGGGTAGTGTAATGGTTTGGGAGATGTTTTCCTGGCACACGTTGGGTCCATTGATATCGCTCGAGGCACGTCAGGATGCTAGAGCGTACCCAAACATCGTAGCTGACTAAGTGCATCCATACATGTTAACAGTTAATCCTCGTGCAGTAGCTACTTGCAGCAGGATAATACACCGGTGAACTAAACCCGCCTCGCAATGGGATGGTTTGAGGAACATGACGAAGAATTTTCCTTGCTGCAGTGGNCCGCTCAGTCCACGGGTCTCAGCCCTATTGAAAATTTGTGGGATGAGCTGGAACGGGCTGTTCGGTCCAGGCCTACACCTCCATCAAATCTTCCGGATCTGCGTGACACACTTATGTCTGCATGATACACAATACCTCAACAACGTTTCCAGCATCTTGTGGAATGCATTCCTCCATGAATTCAGGCTTTTCTGAGGGTTAAAGGATGCGCAACAAGCTACTAGGTAGGCGTACCTAATAAAGTGGCCGGACAGTGTAAATTGTTGTTAGTACATACAGTATGTTAAAAGTAGACAACGATTTTGGGTGAACTGCAAGGACGGTCTGAAGAACATGATTACTTTTAATGGCGCAATGTTTAGCTATGAAGTAACATTACACACCAATGGGACGGTCAGCCGACAAAATTGTCGAATCTGGGGCAACCAGACACCTGAAGAGATCATTTAATACGAGTGTGATTCGCCGAAAGTGACAATGTGTTGCATCCTGTCACGCCAATCTACTGTACGGACCTTTTTTCTTTGCCGAGGGCACTGTAACTGGGCATTTCTACCTCGATATGCTGCAGCAGGTGTTGATGCCACAAGTTTAGGAAGATAGTGATGACCTTATTTACCAACAATACGGAACCTTTCCCTACTTCCATAACTACTTTAAGGGCTACCTTAATACCGAGCTACACAAGAGTTTGATAGGACGTGCTGGAGAAAGGGACAACTATTTATTCAAATGGACGTCGAGATTACCAGACTTAGATCCGCGTGATTTCTTCTTGTGGGGCTACATAAACGACCGGGGTTTTGTACCACCTTTGCCCCTTTACCACATGACGTTTCAATAACTAAATCAGGGAATTTAAGGTATAACATGATATGCTGGATACGGTACGGTGAAAGTTAGATTACCGTGGGGAAATTTGCCGTGTCACAGTCTGTTCCCACACTGAATTACTGTCAAGTGTTATGAAAAAAATAAAATTTTATATATATAACATATTATCTGTCCTAGTCTTTGTGCAATAAGTTAATGAAATGTTTCCACCATCTATAAAATCACATTTTTTTAACCAAATAAAACTAAATGGGCTCTAAATCAACTGCACTGGAATCAAAAGTTAAGGAATACACTCAAATAGAATTACAACATTTGTCATATACCACCTCCTTATCCAAAAAAGGGTTATGTTTATGACTTATAACACACAGATTTATTTCAGAACTCTCTATCCCACGCGTATCTCACTACCACACACCCACAACTCCCTTCTAATCCCTTCTACGTCCCCACTACCATCCTCCCTCACTCATTCTCCTCCTCTTTACTCTCCTCATCTCCTTCCTCCTCTCCAATCATTTTTCCTAAAATCATTACTTATGCACACACCCACCCCCTTTTCCCCTCTCTTACTCTTCTCACCTATCCATATTAGTTCATAAGGTATTTTTTGTGTCCTCTCCCCTACCGTGGTATTGACCCAGTGCATGTTCGTTGTGTTTTTCATATTTACTTAATTTTTTTTTATAAATCCACACCGGCAAATTAATTATGAGAAGACTGTATATTTTTTTATACAGTTCTCTGTTGATGTTACTTTTACCTTAAGAGTTGTTTGTTTAAACTATGTCACATAAAATAACATAGGATATAAACATAATCATTAAATTAGGCCAAAAACTATTTACTAACGGGCTGAAGATAGAGTGAGCCTAACAGTACATCACTCGTTGCATCCCAAGAAGGTGCAACAAATCCTGTACAATAAAAAATCAACGTATTGGTATCAAATTACTTTCAGTTATGAACTAGTTAAATGCAACTATAGTTTCGCAGTCACATAAGGTCGCGTGATGTATGCAAATCAGTTACACCCCACAAACACCAATACTCTATAAATATAGTTTTATTCCACGCTCTGTGTTGAAATGTGGAGGTTCGAGATTCAGTGGCCAATATTAAGGCATTGTATTGTACTAGAGACGCTGTTTAAACGACTGTTTAAAGTGAAGGTGGATAGGGAGAAAGGCATGCTAAAATCAGGCTGAAGTAGTCAGTTGATTGTAGGTATGTCGCAGTGTAATAACCAGACTCTAAAACTGATTCCAAATCAGTCAGACCGTTACCAAACCGTCTATTCCAGGTAGTCATAGGACTACATTCATCTGTGATAGTCGTTATGTCGCCACAATCACCAGGCGTCATTGTGGTCTCGTATCACGTCGATTTGCATCAGGGCTTGCTGCAGCCCCGAAGGTGTGACTCCACACAAACATTTTACCGCAGGTTTCTAATCAAGGCCACCCCCAATTTGTTTTTCCTTTGCTCCTGCACATTGAAGAGCCCGTTTAATTTTATGCCTAGAGCATGCATCCTGGCAGTGTGATATTAACGGATTGGGTCACGTTTCAGTTTGCAAATGGTTTTCCACGGATGATTGTTTAGGGAGAACAGCAATCAATATATCGTCTCAAAAATATCAGGGAATAAGACATTTACAACCATGATGATATGTTAGTGTTGACCGACATTACTCATTGAAAGTACTATTATCTGCTAATGGAAGATAACAGACGTTGTATCACACTAACCCCTAATGGAGGTATGCCTTACAAGGGAGGCTACTGTCCATATTGACTGATCAACAAGATTTTCAGATCTCAATCGTATTGGACATCCTGGGATGGGTAGGGCAACGAAATGGAAAATTTTAGTATTTCCTTCAGAAGCCGGTAGGATGTACAGAATGCGCTCCAGCGATAATGGCAATTTATACTAGCAGCTCTAATTGATCACCTTATTACGACAAGCTTTTATTGGCATCTCAGGAATTCACACACTTTACTAAAGAAGTTTAAGCGTTTTCGGAATGAATGAAAACAGTGACCGTGTGAATTTTCTTTGCTGGTTTTTAACTTTTCTGTTGGTAAGAAAATTAATATAGGGTTCGTAAACAATTTATTTTAGTTTCTAATTAGTTTAGAATTGAAAAACGTATCTACACGTTAGCAATAAAACAGATAATGTAATATACAGGGTGTTTCGAAATTCGTGTGTAAAATTTAAATCACATATTGGTGACAGCCTTAGGAGCAATTCAAGATAGGGAACCCGTATCCGGAAATGGCTCATGCACAATTAAAGCTACGCATTTCTGGGAGTATCTCCGGCAACACAGCATCGGTGCTCGTAGCAGGCGAGTCAGCAAATCGACCTCCCAGCTTGTCCTGTAAAACGGAAAAAAGAGAATTCGTTGTGCGGCGTAGCTCAGTAACTTCGGTTTTGCCTCAACCAGCTGTAGCTGGAATCGATCTGAGTTCGAATCCTGGTCGGACTATTTTTTTTTTTTATTCTGCCTCTGATTTTGTCTTGCTTTGTACCTTTTTTAGATTCTTGCATACATTTATTTGTTCGATTACTATTCATTCGGCAATTTTATTAAAGCCATCCCATCACCTCCCTTTTTTCGGAAAGGCACAGATTTCAAGTTACTTTCATACGAATGAATAGTAATTGAACAAATAAATTCATGCAAAAATCTATAAAAAGACACAAAGCAAAAAAAAAAAAATGAGCAGCAAAATTAAAAAAAAAGATAGTTCAACCAGGATTCGAACTCAGATTGATTGCAGCTACAGCTGGTTGAGGCAAAAAAAGCGAAGGCACTGAGATTCGCCGCACAATTAAATCCATCCGTCCGTTTAAGAGGACAAGCTTGGAGGTCGATTTGCTGTCTCGCCTTCTATGAGCGCCGATGCGGTGTTGCCGGGGATGCTGCCATAAATGCGTAACTTCTATTGCGCATAGCGCCGTAATGAGCCATTTCCGGACACGGGTTCCCTGTCCGGAATTGCTCCTGAGGCTATCCCCAATATGTGATTCAAATTTTACACACGAATTATGAAACATCCTATATAAATATTTTTTTAACTAGTTTTTGAAGCCACAAACTGTCGTTGAGAGTTGACTGGAAAGTAAACAGAAGTCGAATATGTAAAAAAAACTGACAGTATGTTTCGGGTTATTGATACAAAATAAATTAATAGACCATAATTTAATTCAGGTGACCAGCCTGGACGTTTATTTTAGTTAGTAAAATTTTAGGAAATATGCAGAAATCCTCCGTGGTAATGTGGCAATTTCGAATTAGCGTTATGTTGGCACGACTAATACTGCTTCGATAGCGTAAACAACTCGTGTGAATATAACTAACACGAAAACTGTGGAAGTTCACTTGACAGATTCAATAGTGTGAAGCGTTTACGAAAGTGCTTCGATATCTTCTAAACGGTATNATCTTGTACTTTTCTTAATAGAAGACGAAAGTATAGGATTTAATTAATCAGATAATATGTTTTAGGAACCATGCACTCACGCAGATACCAACAAATTTAAAGTTAAGGTTGTAGATCTAGTGTATGGCGTCGTCATCAGACTTGTGCAAAATAGCGTTTATTCCAATTCACAATATATCCAATACTAGTGAGGGAAGGTGAATTTTTATGAGCACAATCTATTCAGTGATTGTGCAACTCTAAATATATATATATTTTAGGCAAGGATCTTCAAAATCACTCGAACTAATCTATTTTAAAGAATTTAAACCAACTTTTCCACAATCCTTAGAAAGTCTGTATTTCCTTACGTTTAAAATCGTCAGTAAAACTCCGTATAAAGTCCTGTTAGATTTTGTTCACCTTTTGTTTGTTATAAAGCCTATTTGTGCAAGTTATGAACACATTTAACTGAGTATTTGTACTAAACTTTAGAAATTCAGTCTAAAATTTTCTGTGAGTTGCAGAGATTAGGGTAGCATCAAATCCGAGAATATCAGCTGCAGCCGATTTTGTACATTCAACTTTTAAAACCGAATAAAAATTACAAGAAAATAGGATGAGTCTTTCGACGTAATTTATTCGGCTGCAGCTCATATTCTCGGATTTGATACTACCCTAATCTCTGCAACTTCATAAACCTGAATAATAAAGGTTTGTTTTAAATTCAATTTCAAACTTTGACCG
>QVQU01254768.1:0-13865 GCA_003456935.1 Machilis hrabei
GAAACTGTTTATCTCATTGACTGTAATTCAATTTGTTGCACAACCAACAAATAGTATGGGTTCTTACAAGCTTCACTTTATTAACAAAAGTAAAATATTATGTCATAACACACAACACATTTTTTAGCATTGTTGATTTCAAAACAAAAATTATATTAATATATACATAGTGAAAGCACCAACAATTATCGCGGACTGGTATGGGAAATAATGGTTACTCTCGAACCCAAACAAATCAATAAAAGCGAAGCACGAACAACAAACACTGTAAAATGGATGTCACATTTAAAAGAATTCGGTCATGTCATGATGTTACATTATACCTACTCATTTATTAACATTTATAACTTGTTAAACTGTAATAAAAACATCAGCCCTAGCGGGTCTACAGCGGATTCGAACCTGCAAACTCTGCATCCTAAGCTCAATGCCTTCATCACTCCGCCACTTTTTATCCTGAACCTTGCTCTTGTTATGTTTCTATTTCATTCGTATACACATTCGACATCACAAACATCCATGCCTTACGCGGGATTCGAACCCACAACCTCTCTGTCCAGAGTTAGGTGCTCTAACCATTCGGCCAAGCAGGTCGACTGCACTACCACCTGCCTGCAGAAGCATGTTTGATACAAGGTACTCTTCTAGCGTGTTGTAGCTTCAAATGCCCCTAGCGTCAAAACGCCTACGCATTAGGTCAAATAGACTTCACCATTGTCTTTTGTGGCTCTGTTTTACATTTGACACTACTTTTGTGAGGATTATTTGTAGTCAGGTTCTGGCCCTCTCCTTGTAAGTTTATTTTCAAAAAAATTCTTTAGAACAACTGGAGGTTGGTTTTGAGACAAGAAAAAGACTTCAATGCTAGAAACATTTGAAGTAATCTTGTTATTGCCGAAAATAAATAAAGCCATCTTGTTTTACTATGATAAAGTAATTGTCTGTAGTTGACGTAAATGAACTCGCAAAATTATTTCAATGATTGTGTTCGTACAGTATAAATAGAAAAGTACTTGTCCATGCTGAACACAATTATGCAATACGTGTGCTGGGCAAACAAAACGGTTGCTTTTAACAGATTACTTGAGATAAGAGTATATATTCTTCCCATCACCTCGTCGTAGCCCTTCAAACATAGTATTACAATTGTTGCCGGCAAATGCAAGATACTTTGAGAACATGCATCGTTTTTCCAAAGTTTCTTTAACAAATTTGGCAATAGTATATGCTGTTTCATCTGTTGTGCANTTTAATTCAATTACCTTAGTTTGTAAACCTCCTTTCTTGTAATCGAAGTAATGAATAAAAAAACGGAATCTTTTTACAGCAACATGATTGCTTCCATCATCAGTAGCAACACCAAATCATGAAAGAGTACCCAGAGATTCCACTACAACATCAATAGCATGAGGAGCAATTACAGAATTAATTATGGACTCTGTCTTTGTACGAGCGCTTGAAGTGCATCCATTCACAACACAAGAATAATAAAGAGGTGAGAATCCCAATTCCCAAAATAACGTATTCTGCCAGAACTTGCGTATTTTCGACAACCATTTCGTTCTTTTTTTCTTGAAGAATGGGCTTAGAAAACCATTTCGTACCAAGAGCTTGAATAATTCCAGCTTCTTCCATCTTCAAAAGACTGAAAAGAAAGTAAAACATTTGGAATATTCCTTTTTTTATTAATACTTTATTAAATCACATTATCTAGTTATTGACAATAGCCAACTGGTTCATACATACAAGTATATAACACTTTTTATACTTGAATGTGCCTAACAAATGTATAATTTGTAAAATCGATATTCAAGTACATGTTTACTACAATGAATGTATCGTACACTTAATCTTGGCATTGATTATAAGAGTACAAAGAAAGTGAAAATAATAAACCTAAATGTACGCTTTTTACGACATCATTATTTTAGCTGATGTATTGGCATTCTCATAAGAAGAATGCAGCACGGTTCGGCCCTCGAAACTGTATAAGTAGGTGCCACCATGCTTACCCCTGAGGGAGTTGAGATGTGGTGTAGGAGGGTAGGGGAAGGGTGAGGAGAGTTGAGGAGAGAGGGATGGTGTGGGGTGTAAGGGTGGAGAGGTAAGGTGGGGGAGGTGTAAGGTGGAGAGGGAAGGGTAGGTGAGAGAGGTGGGAGTTGGGAGGGAGGTGCGGGTTTGTTGGTTAAAATAGGTACCGAGTTGTAATCTTTATTATGAATATGTCTGTAATCTTTAGGAGTATGTCTGTAAAGAATAAAGAAGGATGAAAAAACGAAACGAGTGTAGTGGAAGATGTAAATATATAAATGGTAAAAGTGTTGTATCAAAGGTGAAAAGAGATTGAATATGTCTCGAGGTATGATGTCTTGGAAAGATCGCGTCAATTNATTTAGGGATTGGACATTAAAGTACGTGGACGTGCATGAAATAGCTGCATATGGGTATTTTTATCGTGGATTGGGAGATGTAACGACATGTATATTCTGTGAAGGGATGCATCATAGTTGACAAAGAAATGATGATGTTTATAGGGAGCATAAAAAATGGTAGCCTCAATGTCCGTATGTACAGGTTGTGAAAGAAAAAAGCGTGTGGGGTAGATGTAACCGGCGCGAGACGATGCGTAAGCGACGGAAGATGGTGGTTGACTGTGTTGGAGAAATGCGTGAACGCGGTACGGGAGGTTGTGGAGAGGAGTGAGAGGAGGGTGGATCAAGGTGTGAATGAAGTGGATGGGTTTAAAAATGGTGTGCTCGAGATGGTGGAATCAACAGTGTGAATATGGCGTTGAAACTTAAAAGAGCCACAGATATGGGCGATACAGAGATGTAGGTGTCGTCTGAGAGATCGGGTCAATTCCCCCCGTTGGTGGATTGCCTATGGAGAATTTTAAGCGTGTGCTCGACATAGTTGAGTGTTATTATCAGCTGTGTAAGAGACCTCGTTTTAACAACGATGACGACGATGGTAACGAAGACGGTGTCAACAAGGATAGTGATGGTGGTACAACGAGTGAGATTTCAACAGTAATTCTAGACAGAGTTTGGGAAAGCACGAAGAAGAGTCTGGCTGATTTTAGAGACATTTCAAGCGATGATGACGATGACGTAAAAATTGATTTAACTACAGCACCAGTGTCACCAATGTAAAAAATATGAACAGTGTTATTATCATCATCGTCATTATTTGTAATGAGACAATATTATCAATATCATAAACAGCAGCAATAGCAACACCATCATATGACCACCCCTATGACGTCTCAGCGATGCTGGATATAAGACCCGCAGCCCCAATGCCGCCCACCAGTTATAGCAGAAGTTTCTACGGCGAATAGAANACCCTGGCTCTTCAATAGTAAAAGGGGTATATTTCCCCCAATAAATTGAAAACTCCTTATGTGGCTTTAATGGTTTTAGCAAAAGCCACACCACCGCATCAAAATGCATCAAATGACACCAAAACCAAGTTCCTACGATGCGTAGAACGGGCTGTAGACAGGTCTGTAAAGAACGTCTCAAGAACAAGATCAACAACAAGCACAAGACAAACATCTACTTCCAGTCCTATGCTTTAGGGTATTAATAAATACCGGCAGTGCACTGATATCAGTGGCGGATATTGAGTGACGTATTAGGTATGCGAGCACTGTTGTCTTATCTATTGGCAAGTTAAGGTTGCCTGTGTCACATAACTCTATATTTCAATTGATAAACGAAACATTTAGAAAGAACTCACATACTGTTTACAAAATTATGAGAAATACTGTACCTGTGAAGTAAACATGACAAGTCAACAATGCCTGCATGCCTAAAATTTGATTAAAAAATATTTAATTACAGCGTAGTTAATAATGCTCAAAGTTTTCCGTTTAACATGGGACAGTGACTTCAAACCTTAAATGCTGGCCCGAACGGCCAATATGATTAGCAATCATACTTACTAAGCATCAATGATGTGAGAATAAGGAAATCCCTTTCTATAACCAAATGCAGCATTTGCCTTAAATAGTATCTCCCTCAGATGTGAGATTGGACAAATGTAGATGTCTTCTGGCAAGGCTTCAAACGCGTAGATCAGGACTGATTTCGTTGAGCAGAGAACTTCCAGCACCTCTCGACCAGCAGGAACCAGATTGTCTGTACGCTCTGAAAATCGGCTCCATGCCCGGCCAAGTACTGAGCTTTTGGAATAATCCTAAATGAAAAGTGGATTAAATATAAATAATAATTTGTAATAGAAAAGGGAATTGTTACAATCTTAGTCTTAAGAGTCAGCATTGCTGAGCTCCGAAAATAGGCAGTATTTTTTCGAGTATAATCACAAAAACTTTATTTAGTTAGTTCTGTTGTGTACGGCTTGTTTAGCCGACTTAACCTTACTTTAACCAGAACCAACTAAATAAAATGTTTCGGAGCTCAGCATTGATGAGTCTTAAGCTTTCACGGCTGTTGTTAGGATGAATGCTGTGTTTTAATTTTGATATAATATGCAGGATTAAAGAATGAAGTCGACTCGAACCAGATCTGTAGAAGCCAAACATCCACTAAATATCATAGGCAGATAAGCAAAGCTGAGTGATACACTTGCAGCAAAAATAGTACGACAACACTATAGATACCATAACAACACAGTTGAGTACAGTTATGAATACAGTGGCTGAAAACTCAACAGCACGTTTTGTNACTTTGTGTGTGACAACCCTGATACAGTCCATTTTTATAGAACTGAAATGTTGGAAAGTATATTTAACTTAAAAAAAACGTCATAACGTCCCAAAAACAATGAACAACACTTTTATTATATGTATAAGCCAACATATTTTATAATCGTTAAACAAAATTGTTGATCATAATAAATAGAATATGATAAAAAAAACACGTAACTTGATTATAACATTACATTTCTAGAATTAAAAATATGCATTACAGATAAACACAAGGTTTAATTTATAACAAGTGGATAGTAATGGAAAATTTAAAATCAAGGCATGTTAAGAACAGTACATCTAAAATATACTGATAAACAGAATATCGATTGATAAATATAATTAAAAACATTGTAATTATGGTGGAAGCTTTTCTTAATGCAAAAGACAAACACAAAGAAGAAATTATCTTCCACAGAATACTACCATATAATAAACCCAGCCTCAAGGTGTCGCCCACGATATTTGAATACACTTCTATGTATTATTCTTAAAGATTGAAAAAAATCTTAAAAAGCTCTAGCATTTTGCTATAAGCAGTGCTACTACAGTCAGCTTAAAATAACTTTAGTATTGACAGCTCAGTGAAAGCGCCTCGAGGGGTTCACTGTTTCGATGGTGACCGCTCGCTTGGCCAATCGGAAGGAAGGTAGGTACGTCAGCGGCCGTGAGATGTTGCCNTAGTGATTATAAGTGAGGGCGTTTTTCAATAATTATTTTGTGACNGTCGTGCTCTTGTAAATCTGTGTGTATTATATTTTCGTACAATGTAAAGTTTTAGTTAGACGGGGAATATTGTAAACATTCTAATTAGCTAATGTCTTCACTGAACGAATACGGAGGCGACTTTTGTGATTTGCACGTACANTAATCCTGAAAGACGATGTAGCGANTGTAATTTTTTCGTAGCTTGGTAAGTGAACGAAAATTTGCGTTTTAAGCGAAAGGAAATTTGGCGCTACGCTTCTGTTGGTTGTGACAAAATCGTTCCTGGTACTTTAATCTGCTGTGCACTAAGTGACGACACCGTTTACCGCGTCCTTCTAATCGTAAACACCTCGAGGTGCTTTCGCTGAGCTGTCAATACTAAAGTTATTTTAATCTGACTTAAGTATCCACGCTACTACGGTAGTGTTAATGTAAACGTTAATCTGGGTTATTGTAACGTATACCTGAAGCTTTGAGAGTGGATACGTTCCTTTGCCGATGGTGATCCTGTACTGGGTGCGATCCAATAACTGTTCAATAGAATCGAAAGGTAGCGTTGGCTCTGTAGCAGCGAGGCTGGCCAATAGGAATGAAGAATATGTCATGTACAAAAGAACACTCATGTAGAGGATTGTACAGTAGAGAATACGATAGTAAACCTTCACTGGTGAATGATTAAAACCTGAAATGGTAATTATTTGATATTTTTCAAATCAATATTACTTATCGGGTTTTNTTTTACATTTGAACTCAACATTGAGCCATTTTTTTAGTAAACTTATGAAAAATGCACACTGTGATGGTCTACCTCTTTCTGTATCGGAATTATATGTCACTCTTCAGTACTAGCTGGTGCACGCCTTCATTTATATCTTATTAATCTTTTCCCCACCACCGCTTTTGTCTGAAATATTTTTCACCATCTTGCTTAGTTCTCGATATATAGGCCTGGGGACCACCCTATATACAGCTGATTGTGAGTAGGTGGGTGAGTGACTGTCTGAAGCTTATTCTAACCATGATGCAGAAGAGTTAGAGAAAACTGTTGTTCAGCTTGGTATGAAATACAGAAAAAAGCTCAAATCTGACGTTTTTTTGTCACGTGACATCACAATATCTTCCAAACGGTGCGTTGTGCAGTAAAAAGTCATACTAAAAATAGGAATTATTTTGGCCCAAAACATCTGATTTACTATTTAAATTTTAAAATTTCCGCCATATTGGATTTTCGTCGCTATGGAAACCGTGCGCACTATCTTTCACCGTGTGTACTGTCTTGCTCGTATGTAATAAAAACTAAAGCTAAGATGTTCTTGAAATGTGTAAAGACGAAATAGTGTATGCCTAATAACAGTGTTTAACACATCTCGTCTACAGTTTAATTTCTAAATACCAGTCTAAAACTTTCTTCTGCTGCTAAAGTTCCTACATAAATCTTGGCAAGTACTTCATTTATTAACATAACATTTTCGTGATTGTTTTGCTTTTCAAATATTTATCATCTTTAGCGTAATTTGTACGGTAGTGCAATTTGAAGAAGTTTGAGCGATTTCAGAATGCGTGAAGCCAGCGAGCATGTGACTTTTCTTTAACTAGTTTTATACGACTATACTGGTAGAAAAATAAAAGAGTTTTGCAAANGATTTGTTCTAATTCTTGGTTTATTTTTAGAATTAAAAATATACATGCAATTTAGCAATAAAATAATTAAGATGAAATAAAAAGATTGTGTTTTAATTACTTTTTTGGGCCATAGGAATTATCGTTGAAAGATCAAATATGGAAAAAAATGCCCCTTCTGCTTCGCCTTAGAACGTAATTTCACTATGAATAGCAGGATACTTTCGTCAAAGCTAGTTAAAATTGTATGAGGATTAATATGGTGACGCTATTATTTTCGTCAGATAAAAATTAGTTTGAAGGTATACTAGAGTCAGATACACATGCCGATATAGGCGTAAATCCTGCCCAGAAACATGACAACGTCTCATTATCGTTGAGGTTGGCACCACTGACAATACGTCGTATTTGCTCATTATGAAACGAGTTTCGAAAGTGTTATTTGTTTACACTGTTGCTGCGTCAGAGTTCTCCGCTCGAAATACACGGAACAGCATGATTTTCAAAGGATGTTTATCTTTACTATGCGTAAGTTCCACATTTCTTGATAGAAAATAAAACTAGCTAATTTGATTCACCAGGGAATATGTTTTTAGAAAAAAATGTTCTCACTGACAGCCCAAAATGTGAAAATTAGGGTGTAGAGCTATAAATTCGTCATAAGAGTAGCGTAAACAGGGCTACAATCAACCAACGATATGTCGGATATTAATTCGGGAAGGTGCACGTTTTATGAGCTCAGAATTTATGAAACTATAAGCAGAGATATTCAGACAAGAAGTCACTCACATCCTCGAAAACACGCATACTACTTTAAAATACGAGGGAAAGCCATTAAATAACAGGAATTTTATTCTAAAATGCATGGAAAAGTATGCACAACGAAAAATCTAATTTCGGGACACAAAATGGATCCTTAGCAATACCCCATACAGGAGTCGTGATGATCGAGCAGCATGCGCATGCGCATGCGCAATAGTTCGTACAACATGACCGCTCCACTGTGAACCTGCACCGTGGAAGAGTAACGTGGCGTTATTAGTTTTTTGTAGTCACAGAGTGTGAAACCTTTTGAAATCTACAGAAGAATGAAGGTTCAGTATGGAGACAGTTGTTTGAGTCAGGGAAGAGTGTGTGAATGGGTGGACAAATTTAAAAACGGAAGACAAAACGTCAGTGATGAACAGTGGAGTGACAGACCAGCTATCGTGGCAACTGAGACAATGAAACAGCAGATCAGACAGTGAATCCGTAACAACAGGCGGGTCACTATTGATGAAATTGCCTTACAATTCAACATAAGTCATGCGTACAAAATTGTCCATGATGATATCAGGTATAGGAAAGTGTGGAGCAGATGTGTCCCAACGCAGCTGACAGATGATCACAAGCGTGCACGGCAGACAATTTTTCAGGAGCATTTGGACCGTCGTGTTCGTGAAGGAGATGTTTTTATCCATCGAATTGTGGCAGGAGGCGAGTCCTCCTGCCACAATTCACTATTATGAACCAGAGAGTAAGAAACAATTGATGCAGTGGAAGCACCCGTCGTCTCCGGCCAAGAAAAAAATTCAAGACACAGGCTTCCACTAGGAAAGTCATTCTGGCCATCTTTTGGGATGTCAATGACCCTATATTGGTGCATTTCCAGGAAAGGGGTGAAACTGTGACTAGTGCTAAATACAGTGGCATGCTAGTGAACAAGTTGAAGCTCGTGATACGATCGAAACGCCGGGGACTTCTCTCAAAAGGAGTATTGTTGCTGCACGANAANGCCCACCCCCATACAATGGTTACACTACGTGCTCTGAAATTTGAGGTATTGGAACATCCAGCATACAGTACGGACTTGGCGCCACCGGACTTTCACTTGTTTGGACGTTTGAAAGAACATTTGNGGGGTCAGAGGTTTGCAGATGACAATGAGGTAATGGAGGCCGTGCAAAGTTGGCTAAAAACGGTGCAAGTCGACAGTGGAGCGNCCATGTTGTACGAACTATTGCGAATGCGCATACTGTTCGATCGTCACGACTCCTATATGGGGTATTGCTAAGGAGCCATTTTGTGTCCCGAAATTAGATTTTCCTTTGTGTATACTTTTCCTTGCATTTTAGAATAAAATTCCTGTTACAGTCTGTGTCACAAGAAAGTACCCGCGATTTTTCGAGAAGTATGAAAGATATTTTATTCTACTTTATTTTACATTAAAGTACTTTACAAATGACACGTCGCAACTGTTCAATACACGGTGAAATCCCCGTCGTTGTCGAGTATGGCCTGGCACCTTCTTGGCATACTTTCGTTCAGTTTTTCGGCGTAATCAGTGAGTAAAAAGCGCCAAATGTTCCGAATAACACGTGACAGCTGCTTCAGATCGTAGACAGGCTTTCCCGCGAGTTGGCTTTTCTGATACCCCACACATTTTAGATAGGATTGGCATCTGGGGATTGGGAAAGACAGTCCATCGTTGTGATGCCATTTTCTTCTTTCCAGGCTTTGCACAGACAACTTCGATGTTTTGGACCATTGTCCTCCTGAAAGACCCAATCTTTGTTGTGGCGTCCAAACATCTTCTCTGCTGATTTCAGGAGACCACGTTTGTAAATCCTCACCATCTTCTCAGCGTTTACATTTTCGGTAAAGAGCTCTAAGCAGCCGAAACCGGGCTCAGAGAAGCATCCCCACACATTGACCTTTACCGGGTGTTTAACAGTGCGCTGAATGAAATGTGTACCGCGGGTGAACCATGCACCAAAAGTCGCTTCGTCCGAAAACACAACGTTCGACCAGTTGCGATCTTTATTTTCGGTAGCCCAGGCGATGCGTTTTTCAATTTGTTTCTCGGAGAGCAGGGGCTTTGAGGTCGTGGGACGGTACTGTACGTTTGCCTCTCTCAATCGTTGTTGAATGGTGTTGGTACTGACCCGTATTCCCCTCTTTGCCAGTTTAGCCCGAGCCTCACGCAGTCGCAGAGTGGGGGTCCTCTCGAACAGCTAAAGGGTCGCTTCGTTCTGGCTGGTTGCTCGTGGTCGCTCGCTTCTTCCCTCTTTCGGGAAGGTCATCGACGTTTTTTGTCTACTGTACTGTCCAACCCACTTCGTTACAAACCCCTTTGAATTTTGTATTGCTTTTGCAGCAGCAGAATGTGATAACTTTGGTCCTTTTGGATGCAAACACAAAAAGACTGCCTCAAACCACTTTGCATATGAAGCACTCATTTTGGTTAAGACGCGCTCACTGGTAGGTTTCAAGCGACA
The DNA here is from genome assembly GCA_003456935.1 of Machilis hrabei. Classification (NCBI taxonomy): domain Eukaryota; kingdom Metazoa; phylum Arthropoda; class Insecta; order Archaeognatha; family Machilidae; genus Machilis; species Machilis hrabei. The sequence continues at coordinate 10,297 of QVQU01254768.1, forward strand.
CTGAAGTGAATCAGTGCTGACGTGGTAGCCCACTAGCGGTACAATCACAACAAAAACAGCGAAACAAATATCTTTTATACTTTTCGAAAAATCGCGGGTACTTTCTTGTGACACAGACTGCATTTAATGGCTTTTCCTCGTATATAGTTTCGAAACACTAANTTTACGTTTTATATTTATGATTCCTGATAATTTATGCTGAGATACCGTGTATACAAATAATCTTTGTAAAATATATGTTCCACAATCATTAGAACACTAAGAATGTGTTGCATAATCTTTTTACCTTGATAAAATGTTGCGCTTAGAATGTATAATATCCAGTATGAGACGTTCCTTTCAAGAGCTGAGTCATTGCCGTCCAGTGTAGACCATTTTCCAATGTAGGACATTNCAATGACTATAAGCGTTGCCAAAAAGATAGTCAGAATCAACGCTATCCATAGAGTGAGATGGAACGGAGCAAACACAGCTCTCCAATTATGCGCCAGAGTTGGTGCTTTAACGATTGTTCTGTAACTGAAACAACAACATGAATATTATTTTCTCATTGACTGTATAACAACTATAATAGCTTGTTATGTTTTCCTTTAGACCTGTGCTTTCGTGTTGGAGGTGAAAATTGAGGTATCAGGAATACTAATTTATAGGTATCAGGAATACTAATTTATTTGCTTGCGTGGTGCACGCGACAGTTTTGAGCGATATGTTAGGCATGAAAAAACTGAAATGGGAAATACTTAAAAAAGTGACACTAAAATTTCACCACACAGAAAAAGCGTCTTATGTTCATGCAAATCGGATAGTGATCTAATCACGAATGGATTTCCAACCAGTGGCATATAGGGGTCAATGTTAAGCCACCAGAAGACCCGAAAAAGTAGACAAAATCCAAAATTTAGTTGATTCAGAAAACGCATATTTTAAAGGTATTTCCAGGGTCTTTAATTCCTATTTATATGATGTCAAAATTTCAAAAAGGGAAACTAATGTGACGCAAAAATTGGCAAATTTGGAATTAGGCATCAAATTTGGCACTCGATAGATTTTGGGGTCATTGATACCGAATATAATATCAACATTCTAAAATTCGAAATGATGAAACTAATATGGCGGCCAATACTGACAAATTATGGCAGATATATATTAATATTGGGACTCGCTGTCTTTTGGGGTAGCTGATTCTGAATCTATACGGTGTAAAACTGCATGTCNTGCAGGTCTTCCACGTACATGTATAAAACCTACGAAAAACGATGAAATCTGAATATTGGGGTTTCAATTCAACACGGATTGTGACATGTAATTCTGTACCATACTAATTATACAATTCGAGACCCTTATTTGTTTTCCCATTTTGAATTTTGAAATGTTGACATAAGATTCGGAATCGTAGACCCCGTGAATCCCTTAGAANTTTGCATTTTCTGAAGTCCATCATAATCTTGAATTGGTCTACTTTTTTGGCCTACCGCAGGCACTGTGCATCGGCAAGATAACTCAGTTTTTTTTTTAAAAAAAAAGGAGCAAATTTGAGTAGCTAACAGTAAGTCTTTTTCCGGTATTTATTTGGTCTTCACACCATCTCTTTTCCACGCAAACATATATTGGCATCTTTTGGCATTTTTATAGAATTCAATACATAAAATTCTTAAATTGTTCATCAACATCTTTTTTACTATTTTTCGTTCGAAGTAAAGGGTTTTATAGATCCTCGGAGGCACAAAGTACAAAAGAGAAACAATGCCTGATGGGAAGTCATTTAACTTGCAACATCAACAAGCTAGCGTATTCAGAACCACGTGTCAGGTTGGCAATGAAAGGGCCACTGAGTGAAACAGAGATGGTTTGAATCCTAAACAAATGTGTTCCGAGATATTACAATTATTTCGTTTTCATGCCTACAGAATTAAAAGTCAATCCTTTACTTTCTATTTTGAATGTTTTGGCCAGTTTTATCGGTGCTCTAACCAACTGTGCACCGCCTAGAATAAATGTCCCACGTGTTGAGGACCAATAAATTTGAATCAACTGAACGAAGCGATGCCTGGAGGACCGGCAATGGGCATGGAATGCTGGATCAATCTGTATGCCACCGTATCGCCANCTAACGGCGTTTGATCGAGAATTGGTCACCGGTCTTCATGAGGTCAAGCAGCACACGTAGACCCCAACCATATTACAATTTATCGAGCCTAGTAACAGTGACTGCGAGATAGCAAAGCAAGTCACTCCAGGAATCTAGAGCACATCAGAGGACAACACCGTTGGAGAACCAACTGATTGCGTGACAGGTGACGCTAGTTGATACTTTTCTAGATCTGACATACCAGCCTACAATTAGAAAAAAAAAATCCTAAAGACAAGTATGGGCAATGTTGCGTTCACATCGTCCAATAAGGTGTCTGAACACCAAGCTACCAGTATTGTACAGCTGTTACCACAGAACGACACACTGACTGGACAGCTGGCGTCATAGAATGGGGTGAGTCTCCAAGGTGTTTTTACCACAGCGTGGTAGCATCAGTAATGTCCTCGAACCCTTGGAGTGCCTGGTGGCATGTCTTAACATACCGCTAACATTACTCTGTAATGTCTGAAGAGTTGTTGACACTTCTGCCACATCCCGAAATTTTCGCCTATTAGACTGTGATACCGTGTCACTGGAGGATACTGATGTCTGTCCGACTCCCTGCCGTTATGTATCAGCATCTATCGTGGACTATGGGGACATATACAAGGCAGAGATGACCGCCAATGTGTGCAATAAATTTGATCCTTTTGTCAGCAACTACGAATATGTCCTAATTAGCTACCGACCTGTCTTGGCTGTTGTTGTCTTCTGGGTTTCCTATTTCAATGCGGCAGTGATTAATTAAAGATAAATAAAGGTGAAACACAAAGTGCGCAACAAAAGAGTTCGTAATCAGTTCTTGGCCTTAAAATATGAATAAGGAATTTAGATCTAGTTTTTAAGACTTCCATTCCATAAACAACAACAAAAAAGTTACAGTATTCACGACAGAGTCTAACACGTTTACGGAGTTTCATCATTAATTACAGGTTACATGAATGCACTTAAGATGTAAGCTGTGTCACAGTAACATTTAAAAGGCGTTAGCAGATGTAAATTTATTACAGGGTATCTAATGAGTAAAAAATTGTGTATTATCCATAAACATTTATCGCCAACTTACACATACGATGAAAAACAGAAAGAAAAATCGATGGCTTGTGACCGCTGTGCGGAAACCACGAGAGGAGGCAAAGAAACGTCAGCCTCATTTTTCATAAGAACAGAAACCATCCCTGACCAAGTCTTTCCATCAGATGATAGAGCACCATATGTACCATCTGGAGTGGGAACGAACTGCGAACTGAAAGATAAAGTTAGAAAAATAATAAATTAAATAGGTTCACATGTTAAAACTAGCCACATTGAACTTCTTGTGGTCCATTAAAGCCACCCCAAACCGGATGCTATACTTACTATTTAGCGCTATACACTGTATACAACTATACTATATCGCAAGGTAAATGCAGCACATAAATAAATGAAGTGGCACACA
>KZ888458.1:5991-17073 GCA_003456935.1 Machilis hrabei
GTTGATTGCGAAGTGTCACTGCTGCTGAATCGAATAAGACTGACTGCTGTCCAACCCCCAAACACTCCAAGTTGCTTCAGCTTCCGTGTTTTCCCCACCAATTGGCGCTGGTGGCCGTGATGTCACAAATTAACATAACTTACGTAGGACAGGAAAGATAGGATTGGTATGACTTGCTTTCCACAAAAAAAAAAATGGAAATAATATTGAACAATATTGAACACCCGGTAAACACACTTGGGACAAAATTTATTTTCAACAGCCTCGTTTACAATTTTCCTTGTAATCGTCGCCACGAAAATGTATATTACAAACGCGTGATATTGCTTTCAGTCACTCATCTCTTATTTTAGCTGAAGACGGTATTTCATGGAAGGAACTTCCTCTTTAGTGCTGTTTTCGATCGACTGGTTTACAAAGTTGAACGCACGAATCCACCATTGAGATATTTGTAAGACAAATCACAACACGAGCAACTTTTATAATGAAACGTATGTCGATTTCACCGCCTCTTTAGGGTTATTGTGGGGCCATCGAGATGGTCGATTTCAGAACTAAAAAGGGTTTGGGTGGCGCTATGTAGCGAAAAAAATAGCAACTACGCGTCCCCGCCGCTTTAACACGTAAATCATTTCAACAGAACAGGCAGCTAAGGAGAGCGCCAGCGACGATCTAGAAGGCAGTGCCAGCGACGACCTCGACGGTGGTGTATCTAACATACGCTCCGAACTATTTTCAACAATCTTTCAAGATAGATTTGCACATAACACTGCCGTCAATATTCAATTACAAGCGGACTGGTTCACTACATTTTTTAGCTAAAAAATATTTATAAAAATTTAGTGGTCAACATGAAGGTAAAATCGAATGCAAATTGAACGTTCCTTTCCTGAAATACGAAATGATTCAGGGATGTCTGAAAGGATTCGACAGTCAATGCAGAGTTGGATACTATATTGCATACAGATGCAAGAACAACATTTTGAACACCTTCTGTGAAATGCTGTACGTCAATGCTAAGAATTAGAACAGGTGGGTAGACACTATTTTACGTGCTCATCATTTATTTTATAAAACACATTGAATACTGTATTGAGGTTTAAGGTCATCATTTTGAAAATTCATTAACGTGATGTGAAGAAGGGTGTTGGATTTTCTTAAAAAAATTAATGCATCTATACCCAGTTATTTTCAAAGGAAGAACGCCTGTTCTACTCGTAATTTCTAGGTCTCCGTAGTTTAACTAAAAATGTGTCTTAGTTTGACTATTATTGACTGATTTTACTTTCGTGAATACTGTTACATATCTTGGAAAATTGAAGCCAGATAAAACAAAAGTTCAGACAAAAGTTGTTTCTTTTACAGCGCAGAATATTATGCAGTAAAATGGAATATCGGTTTCCATTTAAAGAATCAAAGTTAACCTTCCTTTGAACTTAAGAAGCGGAAGTAGTAAAAATGGTTATTAATAATTACATTTGTTATTGTTGTTTATTGTACTACTGTAAATTACAGAACTTATAGCCCAAGCGATGTATTAAGGAATGTGTCTATGAGATGAAATACATATTCTTTTTTTATTTTCTTTAATTCCTTGTTTTGTGTTTGATTTACANCAAAAATAGCAAAACTGAATACACTACTACAAAAACTACATGAATAAATACGATTTGCAAAACATTTGTAAATTTTCCAATACCAAAACATATATTTTTACAAACACTTTGCAGAAGCCACGTCTTTATCCGCTGTTGAAGGCTTTGGCCTAACATGTCGTTCTTCCCCTTAACCATTGTCAAAAACAAAATACAAACACAGGCAAAAGACACGTGTCACATGTGACCAATTTTTCTAAGATATACATGACAATCTTATTTCCTAAACTAATGTCTGCGAATGTTGGGTCAGTAGAAAACTTATGAATTGTAAAAGATGCTTGAGATTNAATGTTCTAAATTTCATTAGATAAGGCATTCCACATTCACGGAAAATTAACTGAATAGGCTTTTGAGTACGAAGCAGTACGGTGTAGAGGAACTATGAGAATGCTTATATGTCTAGTGTCGTAAGCTCATAACCATTCGCTAATGTCCATTCGACCAGTGTCCGTTACCCCAGCTTCCAAAGTGAAGGCAGTGGACCAGTGTCTGTTAGCCCAGTTTTCAACGTGAAGGCATTGGACCAGTGTCCGTTAGCCCAGTTTACAACGTGAAGGCATTAGACCAGTGTCCATTAGCCCAGTTTCCAAGTATCAGTGTCCAAAGTGAATGAAGTAGACCAGTGTCCATTAGACCAGTTTCCGTTAGCCCAGTGTCCCTGCTTCCGTAATATATTTAAGTGGAATATCTTTGACAGTTGTTTGAGCATGTTACCCAAACATATATATATATATATGTAATATAGTGACACAGTAAACACTAGTCTATAGTAGATTATATGTAACAATATTGAAAATAATAGAATTACTGTATATAAAAACATGCTAAGTGTAACAAGATACTTCCAGACTTGATATATTTGGTATTATTTCATCATCAATTAGAACTGTTTTGTTATGGATGAAAAATGGGAAAACAAACATTATTTGCCAAATATGGAGGGATACTGCAAGATAAGTGGGAGAAAGCATAAGGGTAAAAAGCCTAAAAACTATACTTGTGCTGAATCTTAAAGATTGCAAAGGTGTAGAGCACTGCACATGAATTGGCATTTGCAGAAAATGAATCGCAAGATTTCTGCCATTTATGTGGGCAAAAAGCTAACATGAAAACAAGTAAACATAACAAATTTGTATTAATGATATATGAATATTTCTGGTGTGGTTTAGTTTTATCTTCTAAACAAAGAAACAGTTCATTATTATTGTTTATATCCAACAAACATAAAGTTATTATTCTTGATATCCAGCTAATGTCCTGAGTAGTATTACCTAAAGTTCAAAAGTTGTTATGGTAATTTCACTAATCAATCAATAATTTAGTCAATGTTAGTGTTTATTTCAGGGAAGTAGCACCACCATGCTGATAGTAGCTCACGTGTCTTATTGCAAAGGAAACGTCGTCCAAGATGTCCTCAAAGATTTCAGAAGTAAACAAATGGAATCTTAAGCCCATTAATGTATCTGCACACGAAGAGTTGATTAAGCAGTGTTTTTTTATTTTATTATGATCTTTTCTGGAGAAAAGAGGATTTTCAATTGGTCAGTACTGAATATTTCTTCAATTAAAAATCTTATATAGAAAACTATTTTCTTGACCACAAAACGTGTTGTAAAATGTCCATTACTTTACATGTAATTGATCACTAACTAATTACACAATTTTAGCAATAAATTTGTTCAAGCAGGTTCCAAAGATTGGATATGATAAATTTGGAAGCTTATTTTGTATAGAATACTCTGTATTGCTCCAAAGACTCGCCAAAAACTCGAAAAGATTCTCTTACTGAAGCACTAGTGTAAGCTTCATCATGTGCCAAGTTCTGAACTTTGATATCTTCAGTCAAAACAGTGTTCATGTGTTGATGCTTTTTAATGAAACATTGCATGTGTTTTCCATTAGATACATTAAAAGGATGTCCCATCGATAGTTATTTGATGTCGAAGAACCCGTTCCTAAAAGTGTATTATAATCAATGGTATTATGCAACTATCACTGTTGATTGCTATTCTGGTGATACAAATAGCATTTTCATTAAGCCATAAATATTAAAGGAGGACAATAAACACATATAGCTAACAAAAACACAACAAAAAACTCTAGCGAACATAATGTTTGTTAATGTTTTGACAAATGTATGATTTCAACAATAATAATTTATCACATTCTATAGTCAAAACGTAAGTAACTGTTATAACATACGGTTCTACAGTAGTGACGGAAGCGGAATGGAGTCCCAATCCTGTCGCAAGAGACACCCTAGCAGTAACAAACAACGAAAATAGTAATCTACAATGGTAAAATATTCCGCTTCCGTTCAAACAATTAGAAAACCTTTGGGTTGGTATTTGCGGCGCTTCAACCCTTGCCTTACGTAAGTATGGCTAGCAGAGCCTGTCAGAAGCGCGTTTCGGTGCTCTGTTGTTATTAACAATCGCTGATTGGCTGACTGCATTACGAAAACGCAAGAAGTTGGGAGATGGCAGTGGTGAACGCTGACTGACATGTTGAGCAAGCTCTGAATGTTGCCAGCTTGCATGTTTACCGAATGAACATTGCTTACATAATGTTAATTATCAACAATTGCAGAATTCATTCAAACTTTAAATCTAACTGTGGTTAGTGAACTTTTGGTGTATACTGTACTTTATGTAAATACGCATACGGGCAACATTGACAGCTTGCTCAACACGCCATTCAGCATTTGCCACAGGGAGATGGACTTCGGTTTTTAGGATTCCGTATCTCCTTGCGTCGGCCTTAAAACCGGAAGTTGAATGCTGGGGTAGCCAGTTATTGGGATTCCGTTCCGCTATCGTCACCACTGTAGAACGGGCATTAACCACATCAGCAATACGAAATTGCTATTAAGGAAAATATGTTATGCTCATTTCGTTTCAAGTTAGCGTTTACCTTTAACATAAAATCCAGAAGATGTGTTAGTGCCTATTAACACGCAATGCCATGCACCAGTGCATCAGCTATTCCGAAGAAGCAAAAATTGTATACAAATATTGATTTTAAGCTTCGAGAATAAAATAAGGTCACCTATCACTCAAAAAGCAATTATAAAAAGTGTGGATTTATCACAATTCCATTTCAGTATAAACAAATAAGAAAGATACAACTCTTCCCATAAGTCCCAATACACTCTCTAAAATGCATCTGCTCCTGCTACATGTTGCACAGAATCTAAATAAACTGTCATATTATAAAAGTACAATAAAAGATCACATTAATTATAGCTTGTGTTGTTTTATATCTCTTCAAAATCACTTGTGTCCTCTTGAACTTGACCGACATAACATTAAATTTCAGCTGCATCAAATTATCTTGAACAAATTCTCACTCCCCCAGCCGTTCAATTAGGAGGTCTCCACATTTTTTTTATTAGTATTTATTTATTGTGGCGAGCATGCAGTCCTGGCCTAACTGTTTGTTAAAATTGTCAGTGGAGTATGACAAAGTTAGGATACAAAACAGCTCATGGCATTGTTGATGAACTGGCATGATGAATGAAGGATACATTTACAACCATAAGACGTGATATGTTGTGTGCATTATCACATCGCGTGTGAAGACAAGTAATCTTGTGCCTTAAGAATGGTGGACAGTCTATGTCTAAAACACAACAGATAATCCCTAACAATGCAAGAGATGTCAATGGGAGGTGAAACAACACAATTTATAATTATTGTGGTGATATTTAGTTGAAATTATTGTAATATGCATGATTATTTCAAATTTGATGTACTATTTGGCAGGAGCATGTATGTTCATACATTGTCCTGGTACTTGTACTACAATCAATACAGAATGCCCATTTAAATTGCACATCCTGTATATCAAAGTTTTGCTCATAGAAACCTGCATGGCAGTTTATTGTGTTATCAAAATCACTATGTGGTTTAAGAATTAATCGTTTTGAATAATGTGTTGTTCTACTTCCCTTGCTTTGTTGTTATGAAGTGAATATGCATTTTATAAAATATGACTTGACATTATGTGTTAGCAAACGTCTTATTTGGGGGATGTAGTAGTCAAGGTTATATTTCAAATTATTTTAGTTACACATGTGTAACTACTTCAGCAACCATTTTGTTTGTGCTTTTGTTCTTTAGAACTAAAATTTTACAATGTTTTGACTTAAGATGTTCACTAGGAAAGTCTGTTGACTCAGAGTTGGCATTTGAAGGACCAGGAACTGCTTCATTAACAAGGGGAACAGTAGCACTTGTTTTATCCTTAGATCGGAGCTGAAAGTGGTCCTTTTTCAAAAATTCATGATACAAATAACTAAGTCGCGATTCGTCTCTTTCACGTTTCAAGTATTTCACCATAAGAATCACCAGACCAGTAGCATACAGCAACAGCACTACTACTATATAGATGACAGCATTTGATTGGCTGTTCTTGTGCATTTCTTCAATCTTTTGCTCATTGGTGGCATGTGTGCTAGATGAGTTGTTCTGCTGTGAGGATAACAGCTGTGAAGTCATTACCCAGGCAGATGCTGTAAAATATATAAAAGTTTAATTAATCTCAAATGAAAGTTCCACCATATGACACTGTCTTGAAATCTTATATGTTGACAGACATTTGGATGGAGGATAACACATTTAAACCTTATGGGTCAGAGGAAAAGGAGAAGGGAGATTTTATTCACTGGGGTTAAATGAAGTACACTTTACNGTGCCATATGTGAACTGGTTCTATACTTTAGCCAACCTGTTCAGGTTCTAGAAGTTGTGGGTTTGATTCTCACACAGGGCTGAGTTTTGTGAATGTCCTTCATCTCAATGTTTGGGACATCCATTCATCTCCGTTATTCAAAGTAAGCATTGTTTGGCGTCCTGAAATGACCCCGTTCTGGTGTTGGTACGACGTAAAACATATCAATATCATATCTGTGCTTTCCTTTTACATGATAAGATACTGTAAGATTTTTTAAGTTTTTATTGTTTTGTGTAAAATTTTGTAGTGTCCTAAGTTCAAGTATTTGTGCCATTTATTAAAAAAAAACAATAGGCAGTTTTTTTTAGAGGTATTAATTATACAGGGTGTTTCTAAAGGTTGTTTACAAACCTCTAGGATAGGTTCACGAGACCAATACAAATCGATATGAAAGAGTGACAATTTTTGTTTAATCGCACCATTTTCGAGATAAATGACTTATTTGAAAATGAAATAAAAAAAATTGGCATTAGTCTAAAGAGATTTATTTCATCACATTGAGTATCCCTGTTTTTGATGTCGAGTGTCTCAGAGGTAACATGTTTGTGATACCGGGTTTACGAACCGAAAAATTGTGGTCACAGGCCGTAAAACACCATAACGTTCACACTCACTTAATGTTATACTGAATGTCTTTTTATCAAAAAGGTTGTACTCACTTTGCTTGATTTGCACGAAAGAAGAGTTAAGAACTTGAACTTAAAGGCGTTGTTGAAATTGCCCACCATTGACCTCATTGCAGAGGTGACTTTTTGATTAAAATACATTCAGTATAACATTAAGTGAGTGTGAACGTTATGGTGTTTTACAAATGTCGCTTGGACAAAATGCCACCAGGGCAAACTATTCTAATCCATGAAACGCACTTAGTGTCCTGTCCTTGTGAGTGCTAACAAAAAACTGTAGTACTCTTTGTTTTTAACAGTTATTCAATCGTAGGAGATCTTTGCATTAAATTATTGCCATTCTACTTAATAAAGCGTTTTGAAAGTGAATGGGGCAAACAAAGTTAAATTTATTTTCGACTATAAAATTCCGAATGCTAATTGTATATATTGGACATAAAAATTTAGTCATGTGTCATCATAACCTGGAGTTCCTTAATTATTGGTATTAGCGATTCAGTTATCTGTCTACACACTAACGACAAATCCAGGTCAAACGTCATCATGTGGTAAGGATTTGGAGTTACATATAGGTATTAGCGATTCAGTTATCAGTTAGAGGAGTGTTGCACATTATTATTTGCTTGCTCTTATCGTGTTAAATGTACTTGTGCCAGAATCGATGACTCTTGTATTTGGCCGACTTACTTGGGATAGTGGTTAGCACAGTGCGCCCTGGAACGAGAGGTTGTGGGTTCGAATCCCGCATAAGGCATAGATGTTTGTGCTGTCTTATGTGTGTGTGTGTTGTTCATAGTATTAAGTTCACCTTCATTAATCACAATAAACATTGTTTCATCGTCCCTAATGACCCATTGTGTGTCGACGGGACGTAAAATATCATCATCATTATCTTGTATTTGTGAAAAGCCAAAAAAGGAGGCAATCTATTACTTCATTCTGGCGATACGTTTTCTAAGTAGAATGAAAAATTTGACAAAATCAATTTGGAAATGTACAGAATACAGCTCTCATCGATGTCGTGGATGTTACCACACAATCAATGAGACATTCGTCAATTCACCGTCACACAACCATGTACCTGATCTAGCGAAGGCGCAGACGAAAAATGTGTTGTTTCAAAGAAGGAAGCATCTCGTCAGACTCAAGAAACTCCGAAGCAAGTAGTTGCTGCCAATACAACGGAACTTTCTCGTGCGGTCAGCGGTCAACTGCCTAACAATGTCAGTTATGAAAAAAAATACTCAACATTCTCGGCATACTGCACAATCACCTTTACCTGCACCTGTATCTTTGGAGGAACTACAAATTCCACAAGAGTATTGCATACCTTCTGCGGGAGAGCTATTTCTACTGCATGACAGCGGCCCTGGCAAACACTGAATGCTAATTTTTTAGTACGAGAAGAAATTTGGACTTATTCCCATGTGATTAAATCTATCATAATCAGTTATAGTTAAATATTAATTCACACACGATAACATTCTTCCTGAGTTTTAAGAATATATTCATAATTACATAATTTTAGTATTATAATAAGCTAAATCACAGTACAAATTATACTTAAAGTGTGTTATTCCTATGTGATAACATGTTGCATATTAGATGTTCTTATTAATACAGAAGATGACCTGTTGCCCTTATCAACACATAGAATTCGGAAGTCCATGCTCCTTCCACATACTCAAGAATATCTTTATACTTACATCCAGACAATCACACTTTGTACCAGTTAATGGCATGCATTCAGAGTAATCAGGGTACATGTACTTTCAGTCCATCATATATTATAACCTTTTTCCAATTAATATATAAAAATTACGTAATAGTAATAAAGGGTAATGAAAGTCGTATTTCACGGTGTGAATTAGTTTAGCTTCATCTTTCATAAAGTAAACGCTGGTGACAGTATGGTATATCAGGTTGTAGCATGTTCCAAATCATAATATAATTTAAAGACTTTCGATGACACAGCGTTATATGTTACACGGAAACTGATGCAATGATCAAAGACAACACAATTATTTTCAACATTTTAGTGTACCATACTATCAATATAAGACATGTTTTTTTAAGTGTTTGTATTTATTTTTATGCATATTCTTGAAGCCAGTTAATTGATAGGTCAAAACATTTAAGTAGTCTAGTCGCTGTTGCATAAAGTCTACCAGAAATTATAGCAATATCTCTGTAAACTGTGGAATTACTCCAAATACGAGGATTCGAGTCTGTCGTTTCCTTTGCTCGCTGTATAAAGTAATCGAATGGATTAGTAACTTAAGTGCACAACTATTACGTTTTGAAAAGAAACGGTGGTCCATTTTAACTGTGTGGAAGTGACTAATATATTCATAGATGTTAAATTACATCATTATCTGGGTTTTATACACATGAATAATTTTGAATTTATTTAGTATATAATTTTTATTTATAGTGTTTTAGTAACATTCATGAATTTAGAGGTCTCATTGGGGACGGAAGACAGAACTAAATAATTTATTTTACATAAAATTGTTATTAACGCGAAACAAAAGATTTTTTATTAAACCATTCCAAAATAAACAATATAGATCGTTTCCACTTGAATTCTAAAGTTATTTCGCCTACACATTTATTTCGCATAAAATACTTATTAACGCGAAACAAACGATTTTTTTATCAAAACAATCCAAAACAAACGATGTAGATGATTTACATTTTGATTCTGAAAAGTAGGGGGGTGACAAGGTGAAGTTAGTCACCCTACACATTTAGTTCGTATAAAATAGTTATTAACGTGAAACAAACTTTTTTTATCAAAATAATCTAAAACAAACCCAAAACATGAATATATATCTATTGTAAAATCGACTTTACTTAAATTTAGTTAAACGGTACACCAGTTACAGGTAAAAAATAAACGATATAACTTTCGTTTATATTGTTTCAATAATTTGTTTTAAGGAACTACAAGTAATAGGACCAAAACCAACAAATCACTAAATGCAATGAACATAAGAATATTCTGCAACGCAAGCGTCTAGAAAATATAGTATTTGAGTATTTGGATAATTTTATTTGAATTCAGTCATTAGACTAAAAAATTCAGATTTAGAAAAAGTGTACTTTGTAGCACTGTTGTCCATCATAATTGTATTACAAAGGAATGCCTATATTTACTGTCTACCTTTTACAGGCATTCATTCAAAATAAGGAATCCCGATGCCAAAACTGCATTTTTTTAAATCATACTTGGGCGTTGTATAGTTCTGGGCCAACTAGTGAAAGTGATATAGGAAACACATGAGAAAGGAAGGCCATTTTTTATATACTGTATTTGTTTCTAAGGATTTCTCTTAAAGAAAATATATTTAGTGACTTTGTAGAGGAAGTGTAGCTCATTTGATTAGGACCCAGTACAGAGTCGCAGTTCAGAACTACACAGAAGCAGATGTTTCTAAAAAACAACTAATTAAGACATTTTCATTTAATATTTGAACGAATAAAGAATATACACAAATAATTCCTGTAAAATAAATCAAATGTTGTTTAAAGCAATCAAAGAAGCTAAAATAAGGGCAAAATAACATGGCAAAAGTAACACTAAAACCTGCGAATCTACTTTAAAGTTCATTTTAACCCCAGACGCTATACAAAAATGAAATTATATGCAATCCATTTATAGGTTAGCCAAATGGGTAGACATCAAAATATTAAAGAGTTGCCACCTTTAAAATAAATTGGTTAGTATATTTTTATTCACCTTAATATAAAATGAAAATTTCTTCAAATGCTATTCTGTACTTAAAAAAATGCCATTCTGGAGCTTCAAGTCAGGGCCCTATGATACGTTACGTTTAGATGACCAAAATAAGATACGAGTCAAGTCATACGAATACATGTTCCATTCCATCTTCGTGCATGCAAATAGCATGACGTATGTAAATATATGTATGCACATAAAAGGCATACGTTCCACATGTCCACATGTCTGGACACATGTGAATCATTTACAGGCATAATAGAACACACGTAGATGTATACCAGGTGTCCCATTTTAATCCACGGAAATAACTTCTGAATTT
>QVQU01254938.1:0-13978 GCA_003456935.1 Machilis hrabei
ATATGCCCCTACCGCACTCCAGATTTTACATCAAGTTTAATTTAATCAATTAAGTGAAACTTATGGAAAATCGTAACTCACCAAACAATACTTATATGAAGATTAAATATAGAGTAAATATATATATAATTGAGTCCAATTTACATTTTATCCGAGTCAAAGAAAAGTTAACTACTTCTTGCGCTTTTTCGGATCAAAAGGCACTTCAATCATCACCTCTACTTTTTTCTTTCTCCTCTGATAATCCTTTCCCTCTTCACCTACATACATGACATAATCAAGCACCTTACTTGAATCAACCCTTCATGGGTTAGTGGACTTGGATTTCCACCAATATCGATCATCATGGTTAAAATTTACCAGAATCTTAGGATATTCTCCTACTTCCGTCAAACATCTAGAAACACGATCTACAAGACAACTGTCACTGATAGATACAGATATTTCATTATCCAAACAAGGTTTAACTGGTATACCCATTTTAGAAGACACATCAACAAGATCCCAACTAAGGGTTTCGTCACACAATTCTGAAGTAATTAATTGTTTACCTGAGCAAGAATCGAAGAAGTCAATAGGTAAATCAGACTCAATTGATACACTACCTTTAGAAACTGTTAAAGAAATAGAATCAATTACACCTTTGTGAATCATAGGAGGTTGCGTTATTTCAGCAGAACAGTTAGTATTACTCTCATTCTCAACTGAGCTAGTTGGTTTGCAGATCTTGGTTTCATTATTTAGCCTCTCTGGAACATTTACACATACACTAATTGTCTCTGCAGGTAATGGCTCAGTGGACACATTTCTATCGTGAGAACACAATACTTTCCCTTCGTAGGTACTCGTGAACAAAACACTATCCTCCACAACTGAAGGTTTGAACATAACAAGTTCCTCAGCAGGCTTTTTTTCTTGAAACCGTACAACTGCAAAATCATCTACTTCAATATTACCACAGTGTACTAACTGCTAAACATAACCTTTCCTGTCCTTAGTGGATTCACAATTTTCAACTGATTTTAAAAATACATTTTCCCCCTTACCTACTTCAAAATTAGGAGGTAAGGTAGGTATGTAACTAACGTATGGTATACGCGACATTCTTTGGTTTCGTTGCGTGGCGTTNTTACAGCCGTGTTGCCACTATTAAAGTTCCAACCCTCGTAGTTTCACTCACTTTCCAAATTCAAGTAATTAAGTGAGCATTTTATCGGTCTCTTATCCTTTCTTGTAAAAATAGTAAGCACATTATAAAATCTGTGAAAGGGTTAAACTGGTTTATTATTGTAATTAAATTACCCATGATCCATTCAATTAGCACATGCAAAGGTAGCTAACAATTTGTAAATGTCAATAAATTTCAACATTTTTAAACAAGTTGTTTGGTTCCAGTATTTAGATTTAAATTTTTGCTTTTTGTAAAGAAGGCAAACTAAAACCATTTATAGACCTTTTAATTTGATGAACTCCAATCACACATTTTTCAATCTAAGAGATGATTTACATGTATTTTTTTTTATATCTGTAGGTGTGTGCTGCTACTGTAGAACCACATTTAAAAGTAAAAATAAAGCCAGACAAAAAAGGTTACTTTAAACGTTGCTCTATGTTTGGGTGCTGTAGTTCAGCCAGAAATTATTTGTGGAAGGTACTAGTGTGCTTGCAAAAATGTCTAAAACTTTTACCCTTTTTTAATATAATATGTAATAGCCTCAGTAGAGATAATTTCACTGATATCTAAGAGGTCTCCCAAGAAACTCTGCTAAGACTTCCCTCATTAGTTGCTGTAGTCACATGACCCAGTTTTGTTGGGAATTCAAACCAAGTGCAGGAGCAACTCCTTAGTTTTGTGTGAGGCAAAATTAACATGTACATATCACTTTGAGTTTAAAATAAAAATATAGTCTTTTAACCCCTTCGCATATTATTTTTTGTATATATTTGGAGCCAATTTACACTATTTTTTTTTTTCATTATAAGAAATGTGTACAATGAGTAAATAAATGCCTGAATTATGTTTGTTATGATGACATTAATTTTTAAGTGTTTTATACATAGAAACACTATTAATTGATGAAATCTTACCTTCTAATCTGCTTTGGAGCTGTGATATTCCTCAAAACATTCTGGAACATGTAATCCAACTCCACATTTTTTACACTGTTTTTTTGGCACAAGGGGCTTGTTGTACATTACTATCCACATCACTATCAGAAGACATACTTTCACACACATCACTATTTACAACACTAATATCATCTATATCCTTATCACTTTCGGATTCACTATCAGAATCACTTTGTGCCAGGTATTTGGCAATATTTTCATCCCAAATAAACCTATCTCTCTTCCTTGCACTTGCCATGTTTGTTTACAAAGACAGTCATTTTTTTTTGTAATGAAGAAGAAAGTTCTACTGCCATCGCTTATTTTTTTGGGGTACTAGAAAGTTCACTCAACACTGCAGTAACGCTAAGTGTTGTAACGGTTGTCGTAGTACAAACTACGGAACAACATCACTCGCGAACCCGCCCTTTGATCTCGGTCGAAACCAGCTGAAGCATGCAATGAACTGAGGTACTAATAAAGTTAATTTCAAGTTCACTGAAATAATCGACGATAACTACCAAAATCTCCAAAGCGGAGTCATGTACAAAAAGTTAGGGATTTACACTAAAATGCAGTTCATTAAATACAATAACACCAATAAGACCGGGGTAAAAGGGTGCCAGCTTGATTAATTCAAGCGAATCGTTGTTATGAGAAGGCAGGATAACTCACTGCAAAATAACAACATACAAGAACTACGAGAAACTCCTACTCTCAAGTCGCAGGAACGAGGCAAATAGATATCGATACAGTCAGTAGCCCCCAAAATATTGGAAGGGTGAAGTTCAATGAAGAGTTACGCCAGTTAGGCACATACACATTTTTTTAAGAACTCCGGATGCATGTTGGGTCGCTGATGACCCGACGAAGGAAACAAAACAACAGCACTCCAATCTAAATCACATTCACCATACATAAGACAACTTCAAAAGAAATATTTAAATTTGTTCTTAATTCTAAATAGGTTCACAAAGGCTCAATGGCCAGACCAAAATTTACCATGTCAAACGACACCAGAATACACACAAACAAACCAGTAGTAGATGAGTGAATGCAAACATACACACAGTGATAAAAATGTTTCGATGTTTTTGAACAACTCAATTTGTGTTACAATGTGTTACATTTACCCTACAAATAAAATCATTGTACATGACTAACACTTGTTTGGAAAACTGTTGAAATTAAGGTATGTATAGGACATCAATATCAGACCAATAGTGTAATAGTTTTCTCACACAAATATACACAATCACCGATCATGTTATCGATATTACCAAACCTCAGAAATGATACTGCGTGAGTATGAAGGCCTAACCAAAGTTCATGCAATTAAATGGACACAACAGTTACTATTAATTACTTGGCTTGCTGTAATCAGTTCGCTGCAAAATAGAATATTTGCCAGAAGGGTACATTCGGAAAAGTTCAGTTAATAACCTTTAATAAATTTAATTCAGGCACAGACAAATTTATTAGGCAACAGTTTACTCCCGAGGAATCCCACGAAAGTTAACATTCGCACTATAGCCGACTAGTGACCAAGTCTTAAATAATCATTTGAATGCCGAGTGAGTAGCATACCCATATACAGATTTAATGTAATCAAAACACAACTGAGAAACAGGAGGCTAAATACCGCAGCTGTTCACTTACCCCTGCACGACAATTTACTTGGTTAAGGTTAAACAGATTAAACTAAATGGGCTTGACACGATAATAATACACACTAGGTCTACCCACAAATAATTGGACACAAAGATTTACTTCCCCAAAAGTTTAAGGTTACAATACAAAATCAGGTGACCGATTAAGGTTCAACCATTACCCTTTACGTTACATCAGCTAATCAAAACCATCCGTAAAACTACCGCCTACTTTTCCACACCGTTATAGAGGATCTCACGATTAACCTCGGACTCTGTAACAGAAATAAAAAAATAAAATAAATAAAAAAAACGAGTCCAATCTTTTCGCCATAGAGTTGAGAGTTCAGACCGGTACCTAGCCGCTCCGTGTCATAGGCCGACTTCAACAACTCACTTCAAGTCAAAGTTTACCAAAGCTAGGTACAGTATCATCACTTTACCTAGCCAATATCTGATTTCACAATATCAGGTACTTCAATATAAATTACCCTTTAATGCTCAATTCCCCAATCTCAATCCAATGCCAAGGAGTTAGGCAAGCTAAGTAGCGGTGACATTGAAAGGCAGGTAAAATGAACGCCAAGAGCTTAATCTTACTTAAAAAACTTGAAAAAATTTGTTAACACATTTTTGCCCCAAAAAAATCTGTTAGAGCCTAATTCCCATTTAAAATAATATAATTTACGTTAAAATATATTCTCAATAGGCTGAGCTCCCATTCTATTGGGAATATTTTCTTAGGATGATGAATAAATTATATCATGGCACTAAGCTATTCCTAGGTCAGAAATCTAAGGATACGGTAATTAATTAGTGAATTTTGGTTAATTAAATATATTACACACATTGTGTCAAATGAATATCATACATCAACGTTACATTCGGTTATTTGTGCCAACAAATAATTTACTAACAAACAATAAAAAGAAATCAATATTTACGTGCAGTCATTCTGCTCAATACACACGCACAAAACAATGGTGATGCTCTCTCCCTCCTAATTCAAGGTTTTTATACATTTCAAATCGTAAACATTATGATTGATCAGCAGGTCACTGGCAATCGTCTTTTACAGTATTACAAGTTAGCAATTAGTACTAAGCGAATATGTTGCTTTCCATGTAAATTGTTCTCACTCAAGGTGAGTAAAAAAATAAACAAACATTTGAAACTCTAAAAAGATTTCTATCCATTCTCCTAACATTGTTCATGCAAAAGATTGCGCATAGCAGTTACTTGACAGTGTGTTGAAAGTGCTTAACTTGCTATTTATTGGGGTAGACTGCTTACCTATTATTTCGTATATGGTTACTTCATCCTTGCGGAGTCATATGTTGAAAAAGAGAGTTGTAACCAAGTCGTATGTAGTACTTCCTTGAATATAAATGCTTTTGCTGGTTATCAAACAAAAGACTCATTCAATATTAAGAATTTAAAGTTTATGAAAGGCTGTTCAAATCTGACCAACAATTGGAAAAGTCCTAATGCTCTGAAAAACCTGACTGTACGAATAAGTGTTGTTAAATTGTTTATGTTGGCTCTGCGTAAAATATTTATACTGTCATTGTAAAAGAGCCGTAATTGTACTTTCTCAGCTATCTGGACCAAACTGAGTTTTAGCTGAGCTAGGCACTGACTGTAAAAGTTTGGCTGAAATTTGGTTCGTAGTGTGGATAATTAGTTTTCTTATAAGGTTATAGGAGATTAATTATTCATGCGATTTATGTAGATAGGGCACCCTCCCTTGTAATAGAAAGATAGGGGTACTACTCTTTGTACACCCTTACTTATCAATTCACGTTTGTTTGACTTTGAAGAGCTCTTGCTTGCTGTTAATTAAATTTTAAAGAGGGTAACCACTACAAATATTATTATCTATTAAACACACTACTATTGGTTTGTTAGCTCTTTTTCAAACATTATCTGCTATTGGCTACAAAAAAGTCACGACCCCAAATGCCCAATCAGTTATCTTCCTTCAAACCATGTGATCTGTTCAGCTAAAGCATTCAGCAGAGTAGCAATAACCTGATAAACAGGTGGGACTGCCTCAGACACATGTTTGTAGGTCTTTGAGTCACCATCACCCAAATATCCTACATATGCGAGTGTAACGGGGTCGAACCCAGGTCACCAAGACTAAAAGCCGTGAACCATAATCACAGCACTCAGATCTGAGACTCGATCAATTTATAACGGGGCAATATATTACAGAGGGGGAATCTGAATTACTCGCTCTGATAGGCCTGCGAGGAAAAGATCACTGTGAGCTTAACACAAATTACACATATCCTTATCACACTAGGCAGGGAGGCTCACGAGTGATACCAAAGAATTTGTTCTGAATATCTTTTATTTCCTAACACTTAAATAGTACAGGTCCCTATGCCCGTCTGAATGCCATTCACTAACCAGAGAGATAAGTTCATCTTAATAACTAAAACACTCAAAAGAATACATACAATAACATAATATATAATTTAATTTACCTAGTTGGAGTCTGCCATTTCTCTAATTTAACACTGGTAAATATATTAGAAAAGTTAATGGTACAAATTGGCAAGCTATCTCGGTACATTAACACAGTGGATACCAGAGACGTAACAAGAGAGCGAGATAATACCAAGTACAGGCTTTATATGGACTTAAAGTAAGAAGTCATAGTTTTGCAATGATGTATTTCAGCTATAAAATTGTAGGTGTTACTGGGTTGCGAAAGTCATGCTTGCCATTTATTTTAGTGGGCCCTGCTTTCGAGGCAAGGGTTTTTTATGCGAGTTCCATCTCCAGGCAACACAGTCATTTATTGAATTACATACCGAGTCCTTGGTTTGCAGGCTGAGATGTTTATCTTAGTCGAGCTAGTTAATCGTAAAGTTCCTCACAGCTCATTAAAGTCAGTCTGTGAATGTTAATGGTCTTGACACAAGAGTGTGTCTTGTTTATTCAGTCAGCGACTTCTTCCGTCTTAACCACAAAAAAAGGGGTCAATGATAAAAAGAGTAAAATGAGATTCCACAGATACTAAAGAGAGCTCTAAATATGATTTAACATTTGGATTACAACAGTTTAAAAAGTAACAATTTTGCTATCCATTAAAATGCGCCTGATCGACTGAAGCCCTGCTCCCCCTACGCTTAAGAGCAGGTAGAAATATTTGACCACATGAGCAAATGTTCACATATTACAAACAAGTGTTTCCACAAAAAAATTATAAATGTCCGTAACAATTACTTATTTTTCTTATCTATCAAGCTGCATTCTGCTTATCAATGGGATTATTTTGATTATGTTTACGATTAATATAACTTTTGATAACTTCAGTACAGGTTATTCAAGGGTGGAAGGTTCTATCCCAAACGAGCATGCGAGGTACTTGGATTACGCGATATTTATGATTTGATTTAAAAAGTCGAACGTTAGTGTCTGGCATCAGGTTATATAATATAAGGCGTCCTGCAATATATGGTTGCAATTTTAAGCTATTATCCTCAATATCCAGCATGTATTCTTATATTTTATTTACGCTAATTTTACTTACAGTCTAATTAAAGACACTGCAGAGGGCATTCGTACTGTCATTTACACTGGCCATGTGTTCGGAATTTTAATGATTTCCTTTTTTCAGTAATATCATCCGTGACATTAATCACGTTAAGTAACCTCTGGCTCTAAAAGCCTGGTATGGTTCGAGGTATTTTTGGTTGTTGGTTCGGCTATGATTTGGGATTATTATTACCACTAAGTTATTTGCAAGTATTGGTTAGCCATTAAGGTATATTAGAATTTGGATTAAAAACTTGATAAGTAAGATAAAAAAGTAAACAGTACATGGTTTATTAATGAAAAAGTTATTGTTGATAAAGGATTATTTAAAACACTTATAATTGAATAGCTTGACAAGGTATGTAGGATAACATAGACACATTTTTTCCTCTGGTCATTTGGCATTGGACGTATGGATATACATTACATTAAAAACATCTTACATTACTAGGTTTGTTGTTGATAACAGATTGATTCATTGTTATCAATGGTTGAGGTAGGCGTGTAGTGCTGAAGACTTCACACTTCATCATTGTAACATTAGACATGCATACTTTTTTAGATATTCTGTTTCAGATATTTTTCATCGTTGTTCATTCTGCACTGACAAAGGTCCCATCCATTCGCGTTGTCCCAGCCGTAATTCCCACTTGTGAAGTCATGGGACATCGGTAACATGAAAGGGTTAAGAGTGCATAAATATAAAATAATACATCACATGTACGCTTACAGTTATACTAATACTAAACTGTTTATTTGCTGTAAAAGTGACATTTAATTAATACAAGTTTGCCATTAATAAATCAAGAACAGAGTTATTATTTTTAGGTTATATGGCAGAGGCTCGAACACTATAATATGAGGGGCATTCAAAAAGAAACGAGCCGGAGGCCTAGGAACAGAAACCATTATCTGTATGTCAGAAGTATTGGCCCTGGCTGTTGAGGCAGTTGTCCCACTGTGACACAAGGCGGTGAATGGCTGTCTCGTAAAATTCCCGGGGCTGCGTTGTGAACCAGTTCCGAACGTACTGCTTTACGTCGTCGTCTGACTTGAATTGTTTGCCCCTCATAGCCTTTTTTAGGGGACCAAGGCTACGGCTTGCACCGTAACTGATCGGTCCAGGGTAACGAGTCCATCATCCAGCTGGACAATGTCATCGGTAATGCGGTTTGGTGTTCCAGACCGTGCATCATCGGCTAGAGACACCCATCCTTTCCTGAAGCGCTTGTGCCATGCCTTGACCCTTGCAAGGGACATGCAGTGTTCACCGTACACTTGTGACTTTCTTCGATGAATGTCCGTTCCCCCTACTCCTTCTGCTGTCAGAAAACGAACAACACCTCTTTACTCTTCTTTTGACACCTCCATTTCACTGTTTCGCTGCTTACAACGCGAATGACCGCGTTGGACGATTGGCGCGTGCTTCTGCTTGCTTTGTAGTCAACGTGTCATGCACACCTGACCCTCTAGCGGCGGGCTGTTAACTTCCGAGCTCTTGTCGGAACCACGCTTTGTTACACACGCAACGACATGACAATTCTGTCACCGGTTTGCACATTACAGACTCCGGCTCGTTTCTTTTTGAACGCCCCTCATATAATACATGCATTCGTGACATATTCAGGTTCATTTACAATTAAATGACAAGGTGTACTCATTAAGATCTTTTCAGTAAGAGTTAAATATTTCTTACAGGAGTCAGTGTCATTAGTAAAATACAGTTATAGAGTGAGGTGAAAAAGTTGGTGAAAGAAAGTCTTAGAATTATTGAGGTTGGTTTGTTGCAGGTAAATGGTTGACCCTCTTACTTGATGTGTTACCGTGAGCAATTGTCTCAAAAATGTTCTAGTTCTCTGTCGAGAAGGCCGACTTTGTTTTCCTTCAGGAACGTAACTGTAATCACCAGTGACCTTGACTTTTGATGCTAATGGTAACATGATGTACCATTCTAATTAATTTAAGGTAACCAAGACATTCAATTTGTGTTCTGGTTAGGTAAGGGGAATAAATACAAATATATTCAGCTGGAAGATGTTGAAAATGAGGGAGAGGATATTAAAGAGATTGAATTGCTATGTTTATACAAAGGAGTGTTTTACATTTTAAGGATATATGATTTCCCGAAGAACACTGGAAAACGCATGGTAGGTCCAAGCTTAGGCAACCAAACAGATTACGTAAGAAACACTCTGCAGACATTTTTATGGTTATTTGTCATTATAATTTAAAGTTCTTTTTCTCTCTCGCTTAATATACTAAATGTAACTTAACACTAAAATCTTAAAACTATGATTGATTATATACATATATCCTAAGTAATATATAGTCTAGCTGTGATTTGATCTTTTGATTAGTAATTACACAAGATATTTCCAGCCATTATGAGGTTAAAGACATAATTAACCAGATTGTTTTTTCCCCTTGTTTAACAGGGTTAGCCGTTAACCTCTCGGTGTTTAAAAATAACAATACAGTAAATCGAAGGGGTATCTCTGTTTACATCAAAATTAGACAAGACTAATACTAACATAAAACTATCCAGAGGAAGTCCACTAAAGAAGATTTAGTGGCTTGTTACATTACTCTAGAACGAAGACTTTTCGCGGGTGTTAGAAGACAGATGAGTTCAGTTACATCTAAACCCTCAGGCAGAAGAGACAGGAAGCACATAATGGCGCTTAGCATTGTTTTTGCTTTCCGACATGTTTGTTGTACCACACTGAAAATAGCAAAACATAAATTCCAATAGAATTTCAGAGGGTTTAAACGGTTCATTGCCCTTCTTGAATCTTTACTGAGTCCTTGTATGTAACTTTCAAACCCAAAAAGTACGTTGTAAGCTAAATAAGATAACTTGTATTACACGGTCATTTCCTTCCAACCTGAGAGATATGAGCAGCTTCGCTTAACGACCTTATACATTTTCTAGCATGTTTTTCATGTTTACAGATGGAGTAAGTTGCTGCCCTACCCTAGAGTTTATCTAGCCTAGCTCCTCTAAAGCATGGTGTGAATATGCCAAAAGCATATCTTATGTAATCTTGACCCGTTCAGGGGCAAGAGGATAATCGGAATGACTGCTGTGTAAATGCTCGGAGTACTCTAAATCGCACTCCACAATATACCCAATGTCATGCACTTCTATGTGACTCATCTACCTTCCTAGCCGTCAGATGCAGACGTGGTCAGTGTGTAAACATAAATACCGTTTGAGCACACAATTAATGACAGGATATACCTTTTTAAGACTCACTTTTAAATTGAAGGCATTGTTGATAACTCACATTTGTCAAAGGGAGGGAATATATATTGTACTTCACCCATCAATTATTGTTTATTTTAAATACTAATGCATTTTAAATTTGTGAAACTTTTAGATTTAATGATAAATTGACTAAGCCAATGTCCTGGAAATATCTGTATTCCTAGGTATGGATAAACATGGATGTAAATATTAAATCAAAGAAAGTGTCTTCTCACTTGTTGGTACTATTCTTGAATTACTTGCATGGCTTTCTACATTGTTCACAATTATTTTAGTATATCTATTGCCTCTAAAACTACTTTTTTTAAATCTTAGGCATGGTGTATTACAATAAAATACTTGAAATACAACAACATATGGTATTAAACAGAAGACTTTAGATTCTTTTCTTTCACAACCTAAAACACATGAATTTAATCTTCAGTTGACTCACTTCATTGCATGGCACATTCCAGACAAAACACAAGCGAAGGGCGATGTCGAAAGTAAAAGTGAACTTAAAACTGTTTCAAAATCAAGCAAATAGTCAGAAATATAAATAAAAATAAAAATCCCTGCCCAGTCACACAGTTGTACATTATTTCTAAAAACTCTGCAACCATATAGCTAATGCTAAATTAAAAATTAAACATCAAAATAACTAAAATATTACAGAAATTTATGATGTAAAAATCTCAAAATCATTCTTTTTAAATCTCCTATTCCAGGTGTCCTGTCCCCTTAAATAAATACATTGAAAATAGCACACCCTCTTTTTTTTTTAAATAATATCTGTACAACTGCTTTATCATCATATAGACCTATTTCAGAAGTGTAGCTTTATTTCTCATAAGGAAGTATGAAAACTATAAAATATGTCATGCTCACCCACCATTGTCAATGAATTAATGAAAGATGAAATACTTTTTTAACCTAAAATGTAACAATTAGGATTGAAATCAATTCCAAAACTCTTCTTAGATTTTATGGTTTTTAAAAACTGATGTAATGCAGTAGTTCTATTGGATTTTATGGTTTGTGAAAANCAATATAATGTAATTGCTCTATCTGATTTTGTGGTTCTTAAAATCCGATACAGTCCAATAGCTATATTGTTTTTGAAATCAATAAAGTCCAGTAGAAAACAGTAAGGTCCGATAAGTTATTATTTTGAAAGTGAGAATAATCCATTTGCCCTATCGTATTTTATGGTTCTTAAAAACCGATTCAGTCCAATAGCTCTATCAGTTTGTATTGTTTTTGAAAACCTATAAAATCCGATAGAAAACAGTAAGATCCGATAAGTTATTATTTTCAAAACCAATAGAATCCAATACAAAACCTTCACAATTCCAAAGAAAGCAAGTCGGTTTTACTGTTTAATGCTATTTAAACATGTAAGTTATAATGCATTCAAAATGGAGAAACGAAAATGTTGATTACAAAGAGATCATGCTTCAAAACTGGCAACTTATATTCCATCTGTTGTTACATGTAAGTGTGTGTCCGTGATTTCAAAATGACATAGCTAAGCTTGTAGCAAAGGTAAATTATTTATTAATATACCAAAAGATGCTGAAAACATTCAAGTTTTTTTTACATTACCTAGAAAGTTTTGATATGAGCTCCCCAGATGCTCTGCAAACATCTAGGCGATACTCGATCTCCGACCATGTATGCTGAGTCAGGCTGCTTCATCACTAAACAAAAATCGGTTGAGGTAACTTTCATCGTCGTCTATTGCATTCAGCATCGTCACAGCAAATTCGACGCGTTTCGGTCCGTCAGCTTCCTTAATTTCATATCAACGCTGCGATAACGACTATGACTCCTGACATGATTCAGCGTACACGGTCGGAGATAGAGTATCGCCTAGATGTTTGTCGAGCAACTGGGGGAGCTCATATCAAAACTTTCTAGGTACTGTAAAAAAACGTGAATGTTTTCTGCATCTTTTGGTATATTAATAAATAATTTACCTTTGCTATAAGCTTAGCTATGTCATTTTGAAATCACGGACACCTTTTTCGATGACCCTGTATTTATTTATGTTCTGTTATGTTTGTTAGCTTCTAAATAGATATATTTGTGAGCTTGAGATGTTAATAATTGAAACCATCCCAGGCTTTCAGTTATTTTGTTTGCTTTCAAGAGACTACAAATTCTTCATCTGTCAATGACATTTTCCTTCTAAGTCTTTTCTAAAATAATCACTAAGGCATGGTTTTAGGTGGCAGTTCAGTCAGTCACTTAGGATAAACTGATGAAATAAGAGACATTGCATTTTGGTTCCCCTTAAATGATCACATACAGAATTGAGGTGTAACAAATCAAAACTTTAAAAGGAAGCAGGGAACTGAAAGTGGCACTAAATGTGAGGTAACAGGTGAAAACAAATATAATATTGTATGTATTTAGAGCAGATAACTAGATAAAGAGCAAATGTTAAGTTCAGATTAAACAGAATTACGCCACTGAGTCTATCAGTAAACAATGTTAAGTTAGTTTCACCACTAGTACAATGCCACTATGCTGTGCAACTGTGTTAGGACTACATGTAAAATATAGATTATACTGGACAAAACTGTGTTACATAACCTCACCTTTTTTATTTTGTTTAAATCTATATTTTTTTCGACAAAATAGTTTTTCAATATCAATACACAAGGTGTCAACAAACATGATATTTTGCATACTCTGTATAGGTCTATTCTTGTAATTTTTTATATGATTCGGATCTCATCACTGCAATCAAACAATACTTATTTTTTTCAGCATACAGACCACAGAATACCCAGATAGCAATGTAAACTTGCAGCAAGTTTGCTGCAAGTTAGACACATCAAGTTTGCAAGTTTGCAGCAAGTTTGATGTTGCAAGTCTGTAAACTTGCTGCAAACTTACCGCAAACTTGCTAGTTTCCCACTTTCAAACTTGCTGCAAACGTGTCACGTCAAATTTGCAGCAAACTTGTTGTGACAAACTTGTTATGGCAAACTTGCACGTTTGTCATGTAACACTTGCTGCAAACTTGTACCAAACTTGCAGGTTGTTTTATCATTTTTGCTGCAAATTTGTTATATCAAACTTTCCACAAACTTGCACGTTTGTCANTGAACAAATAATATAAGTTGTTTGAATAATTCTACAGCTGTTCTTTACCATGCCCGAATCCAACATACAAGGGTCCACTTAAAAAAACAAAAGTTCACCTCAAAATGACCTTGAAAATGTGCATTTACAAAAATTATATTTAGCTCATTATATGTCCCCCTTGAAATGGTTCACATTTTATTTAACACATTTTTCACTCACGTCTTCGTATTNGGGGATAATTTAGTGGTTCCTCTTAAATTGACCACCCTGTAGCCCTATATACAGGGGCTANCCCTATTTTTAAATGTACTTTGTGGACCACTTTTAA